>JALLOT010000419.1:0-20653 GCA_036939595.1 Thalassiosira livingstoniorum
GTGGGTATGCACAAAAAACAGGGAGAAGCAGGTACTTAAGTATTAAAATTGCAAACAAAATCCTTTCAAACATTTATATTTCTTCATCATCCAACATCATTATTATTTTTCTATCATGTTATTCAGTGTTGAAAAGAGACAATTGACAAAGATAATGCATTTGACCTACCCCTCTAAAAAATATTTTTTTTATCTTGACCCCATGGGTTGTTACTAAGTGTGAAATATGAGATGATAAGTTGACCTAAGCTTCAAATGAGGCAAAATTCAAACCTTATGTTATGCATATCTGCAATAATATCCATTGTATGAAAAATGAATGTTGTCATCCTAGGAGGAATACTTTTTTGATTAAGCACTTCAAACATATTTTGGAGATTGATGAGGGGAAAGTCTGTCTAGGGTGGGGCAGAAACTGAGTATGTACCATAATCCAAAGGGAGAACAAGATCAGTCATTTTAGGACTGTTGGACCTAATTTTAATCCCTGAGTGTTTATATTGTTCAAATTAAAAAAGATAGTAACATCTACCCAGAGAAACCCTCATTCACACCTGAAAGCTGTTAAGATCTGACTACAATGTATCAGCTTTCCCAAAAAATAATCACAGGCATATTGCAAATTAGATCTAATTGTAAGTGGCTTGGAAAATTAGTCTAAAATTAATCTGGACAATAATATTATTTTTGAAAATTAGAGATGGAGATAGTAACTTATAAAGATGATAAGATCTTAGACTTCAGAGGGGAGAAGGACACATCACATGCAAAGAAATTAGGTAGATAATGGGCTTATTTTATCACTATCTAATGAACACATAATTTATTTTCCTTCGTAGTAGGGGCAATACCTCAGTATTATAGTTGACAGTTGCTCCAAGATCACCCTTTCTTATTTGAGCTACAGAAAGTCAACTCTGAATAGGGTGGAACCATTTTCCGGAAGGGAAAATCTTCATATTTTTTTGTACTGTCCAATTGATACACCTAGCTGGTTCTGATTTGTCTCTCTATGTGTCCACAGGGCTTTGGCTATTTGTGTCTGGCCTGTTAGATATTACCCATGGGCAGTGGCTGTTTAGATGCACCTCCCTCCACCATCATGCATTGCAACCAAGGGGTCAAAGCATTACATTTTCAGGAGACCATTGTGGAAGAAGTGAAGAAGTACATGAATATAAATTCCAGCTCAGTGCCTGCTGGATGTAATTTTTTGCTGGAATGCAACCTCTCTCAACTATGTCAAAAGTCTCTCCTAGAGCAGGTGTATTGGCTGGCAGCTATAAAAGCTGCTCGTAAGGCAGGGAGATGTGTTGGAAGAGGCCTGCATGGAAAGCGGAATTGCTCCTCTCTGGCACACTCATAATCTAGTGACTCTGTGAGTGATGACTCTTCTGTCTCTGAATCGCAGTCTTCTGGATTGGGGTCCGTCTTGTCTTGTAGCAGTGAGTCGGATTAGAGCCCAGTGGTATAAAGCCTAGATGTACTGTTCCCCCTGCTGTATGTAGGCGTAGGAATTGGTCTAGTGTGCAGGGTTTGAATGATCCAGCCAATAAGAGGAGAAAGCCTGATTAGTGTCTGTCTGTTGTCAGGTATTGTCTGCCTTCTCAGCTATCTCCGAATTTGTTTCAAAATGGATCTGTTCATATGGTACTGTCTTCATCACCTTGCTGCTTGGCCAATCCATTTGGCAATTTAAAAGACCTGATAGTGTCCTGTCCATAGTGGTAATTTACTAAGTCAATATGTCAATATTTTCTACCTCTAGTTAGGTAGTCAAAGTCAATAATTACATGGCACTGTGTAAGTTTTAGTAAATAATGATACTATTTGGGTCAAATAATAGTAAACAAAAAATACTTCCCTCGAGCCACTTGCCACTTGGCACTTGTACATAAGTACAAGGTCTTTATAATGGGTAGAGTACTTGTGGACTTTTTTCTGTCAAATTGAACAGAAATTCTTTAAACCTCTTTAAACACACCTGTGTGTTCAATGAGCCCTAATAAAATTGTTGTGATAATATTTTGATACTGATTCCAAATGTAAGAACTACAGCAAAATAACAAAATGCAAACAAAAATATTAGGATATTCCAGGATCTCTGTACTCTTGCTTACAGAGTTTTTACTGCACATTCTATATAGTGTAAAGAAAAACAGGGACTACTGCAGACTGCAGCACCCCATGCTGCCATAGATCATTATTATAGACTCATGGTGGCCTACTATGGATTATTGGTCTACTCAATTAAGGTGAGAAGAAAGATGAGAAAGAATAAGAGCTAGTTGATGCCTGACTGAATGTCATAGACATGCCTGGCAATGAGGAGCATAAGTTGTACCTTTTTCTATCATCCTGGTGTGAAGATGTCTGAGAAGTGGATTGTGAGACAGAATAAAAACCATTTCTTGTGCCTGATGAGGATTTGTTCTTTTTTGGTTTGACTCCAGTTTTTGAATCCCATATGTGTTTCATCATTGCTAATGTAAGAGCTAGGCTGAGTTGTTGTTGGATGTAGATAGATGGTAATGCTACACTATATGAGTTGCCAAAGAAAGTTGAAGGTTTTTGTTTCCTCCAAATTTTGGTTGCAGTATGAATGATGTCATTGGGACAGGGGTAGTTGATAGCGTGGGTGTGTTTGGTTGTGGCCGCTGGTTTGTCTGAGGGGAAAGAGATGTTAGTTGCAGGTTTAGTTCCAAATAAACGATGTTCTGCCATAGGGCCCCATCAACCATGCGGGTCAATAGCGAATGGGATCAAGACTCTCTTGTCATCAAGAAGTTGTTGAATGATTTCCTCACCAGTGAGTGAAGAATGATTGTATTTGTCTGTGTTTCCCTCTTGCAGGTATTTACCTTGCTCCACTTGTTCCAAATGTGAGTTTGCGTGGGCAGTGACAGAGGGCACACCTGCAGCATGTGGGAGAGGTGAAACTTAGGGACCAAAAGTTAGATCAAGACCAATCATGTTAAAAGGGCAAGGAGAACATTCGGGGCTAGCAAGAGAAGGGTCCATGAATGTTGAGATGTCCATGGGGTGTACTTTTGGTGCTGATGAGATGAGGCTTTGGGTTTTGCCATGACCTTGGTGGAGTTCTGGATGTGGTCTGCTGTAACAAGAAGGCAGTGTAATGGAGAGAAAAATCTGTACCTGCTCAAGTCATGTATTGATTTTTTGTTGTGGCGAACACAATTAAAGGAGTGGTCTCCTTTGGCATCATGAAATTTGCCCCACCAGCAAAGGGGTAGATTATCTTTGGGCCAGATGTCCATTCTGAGTTTGTGTTTAACACCGAGAGTAAAGAGGTTGTCAGGAATACAGTGTAATGGTTTTAATCTGGACATTGAGATGAGAGGGTATGACATGTGGGGTGCAAGCAGGCCTGGGATGTGTTGGCATTTGTCCTCTGGCATTTGGAGGAAAATGAGGTCTATTGAGCATTTTGTGTTGGCCTTTTTAATTCTTGATCATGCACTCTTTGGATTTGGAGAGCCATATTTGAGTAGCCAAGTTGTCTTGTCTTCACAAGGGGCAGGAGCAGCAATTTCTGTGATGTGTGGTAGGAGGCAATAGAATTTGGATAATATGATGGATATGGGCTTCATTGCTGGGGTGAAGAGGCTGCTAATTGATTGGTGGCATAGAATTGGGGGAAGTGATTTCTTGAAGTAGAAGCCTTCTTTGGCATAGTGTTGGGCTTTGGCAAATGTGATGACAAAATCCGGGATGGCGCATTGGGTGGGATTGAGGATTCCCAGTCCTCCTTGACCAACTGGAATTTGAGCGATGGTAAGTGAGTAGTCTTCCATGTCTTCGGTGTTTACTAAATTGGTGAAAAAACTTTTGATTATATGGTTGGTTGTGTGAGTGAGTGGGCCATCCCATTCTTCCCATTGGTTGCCTTTGTAATTTGATGGGAGGTTGGCTTAAACCTCTTCTCCTAATAGATGCGGTAATCAATGAATGGTACAAGTGGAAAATATTCAAAGTCTTGTTTGGAGGTCATCACATCCTGCCACTAACTTTGCTTTGTCTTCGTCAACCATCATGGCATATTGTTTGAAGTAGTCATTGGCAAAAGCTTTTGATCCCACAGGGGCTCCTAATAACCTGACTCTGGAAGTGAGTTCCACCAGTACCAATGTGTCTTCATCCTTGGTGACCAAGTCAGTCTTAATGCTGTACTCCAAATCATCTGCCAGTTGTGGATTTTCATCATGTAGTTTTGGAAGAACTGACTCTCCATTGCAGGAAGTTAAGATGCAAGTTTTGCAGGGGTTGAGCTTTGCTCCTAGAGGTTCTGCTAGTTCCATGAATTGGTCAAAAAAATCTCATGTCTTGGAGAGGGACAGGTGAGAATTCATCATCGATCCAAGCAAGTAGGCGTGTGATTCTGCCATATCCATCATCACCTAAGTCTGATTGTTGTACTCTTTGTTTAGCTTGTTGGAGAAGTTCTTCGTTGAGAGGTTTGAGTACACTTAGAAAAACCATTGCTGAAAAGATTGGAGATAAGGGACAGCCTTGATTAAAACCTTCTTGGATTGAAATCTTTTCCAAGATCCATCCTCCCAGCAAAAGTGGACTGTCCTAGGACCTCCATAAAGGAATTTAGTGAATTCGTAGAGATTGGGGAAGGAATCCAAGATTATTTGCAGTAAATTTTCCCACAACACACTGTTGAACATATTCTTTATGTCAAGGAAGACTGCTGCCTGTGTTGGAGAACACCCATCTTTTTGTGGATTGTCAATGAATTTTTCTATGGTGAGTTGGGCAGTTTTGATGATAAACTCCATGCCATGTTGCACTCCAACTGCAAAATTGTGAGGGGCGAGGTATTGGGTGAATGGAATTTTATAGACCTCACATATGTGGGAGCAAATCAACTGACACATTGCCAAAGGTACTCCTATAGATCTTAGTTTGGTTGGATCCGTAGGGTCTTTATACAAACAAAACAGATATGTGTCCATAAAGTATGGTTGCATATCTGGAGGAAGCCCCACACGAAAGACTAGATCAAAGAGGAGCCTAATGGCTATCTGCAACGTTACCCTATCCAAAAATGTGCCATTTGTGGAAATTGACCATTCAAAGGGTTACATTAGGGTTGCATAATTAAAATGATGCTCTGTTGAAGCTGGTCACAGATCTGTAAGTCAACATTTTTAGTTTTTCATACTTTTTGATTTACCAAGTATTTTGAAGCATTTTTTGTTAAAAATTCTCACTTTCATGTGATTTCAACATTTACCTGCTAGTAAAAATAATGCTAACAAATTAAAAAAATATTTTTTACATCACATCCAATATTGATAATCAGCTAACTGAGACGATCATAATGAGTACATGCAACCATATACAATAAACAATATTGGCTGGATTCCACGTTTGTGGATAGGGTAACGTTGCAGATAGCCTAATGTTGGTGTTAATTTCTTTGTCTTCCAAAAGAACCATGTTGATGAAACTATCCATTGAATCCATTGTAAGGCCATGGTCTTTGCCTCATTCTGCTTTCCAAATGGTGGTGCAGATGTCTCTTGGGAGATGGTATGGTTTCTCTTTGATGTCCTCATCTTTGAGCAAGAACAAAGGTGGGGTGTGCCCTGGGACTTCCACTGGTTCCAATAAGTTCTGCAAGATTTGTAGGTTACTGTCTCGAATTTCTGCCACATTGAGTTTGTTTTGAGGAAACGTTGCTTGGCTGTTCTCCAAATATCCCCATCTGCTGCAAATTGCGCTGCTCTATTAGAATCTTGTTCCACAGTTGGGCAATCCTTGCTTGATTTCCATGACTTGACTTGGCACGTCTTGTCCCATAATTCCTGAATTCTTCCTTGCTGAAATAAATTGAGTCGCCTGGTAATGCACGGTTGGACATGTCCTTCTGGGATTGATTTTTGACCAAGGATGAGTTGATCAAAATGAAAAAGTAGCCACCAAAATGCTGTAGACGTTGTGTTCCATGTAGGTTCAATAATATCTGGAGGCAAGGGCTTGATCGACTCCACTACTGCTGTTATGAGTCTCGCCTTGAGCTTGTGAAAGTTTTCTTTGTTGCGATTGTTGAGGAAGTGGGCTATTCCCTACATTTAAAGGTGTTGGTTGAGGTGCTAAGTTGTTGTCAATGAAAATGGGGCTATCACTCCAAGCTTCTTCTGAATAAGGGAAGAAAATTGATTGAAGCAGAGATTGGCAGAGAACTAAATTTGTAAGAGCTCTGGGTGAAGGCACATGTTGACTTGTGAGGTGCCTCTTGAATGCTGCTTTACTTTGGTAGATTTTATTTGTTTGGCCTAAGCATTGGTGACATACATAAAACCCTAATTGCTGACAAAGAGCTCTATCTGCTGACTGTAGGTGGTCATGGTGCACTGCCAATAGATGTTTCTTGACTGCATCCTTGGTGGAGAAACCTTGTAAGATGCCCTCGGGACAGCTGTCACAGCCACTGACAGGGCATCTATAGCGGTGTAGGGTTGTTGTTTTCCACCGCACTTGACCATTTCATAATCTTCCGTTCGACTTCCTCTTTAGTAGCACCTCCAGCGATTAGATCTTCCATTTCCTTTTTGTGATTGGATGGGCACATGAAAGGAATGAAAGCAAAATCGTCCAAGGGGGGCTGTGGATCCAGTTGAGCGAGTGTTGGCTCCTCCTCCATGGCTTGTCCTTCATGTTGTTCATATGAAAGCATGAGACAAGTGCTACAATGCTCCTCCAATCTGGCTTTCGTATAGATGAGGACGCGACATGAGATTGCGGCGCACTTGAAAAAATGATATTGAAGTAATATATTGTCTGGGACCCTCTCCAAAATTTCATCGTGATAATCCAACCCGTGCGTTTTGACTTCTCTGCCGTTGCTGAAGCAATTTTCACCTTCATTGTAGAAGTAACAACCATTGACGCTGCAGAAGAGAGGAATATTATCTGGGTCTGTTGGAGCTGGTACCAAAAAGGAGGGTGTATTGGCAGGGTACGCTGGAAAGTTTTGGCATAATGCAATTGGACCTTGAACAATCTCTGGCTCTGTTTCTTCAAATTCCTCCAATGCCATGGAAGTCTACCCAGCCATACTTACTACTTATTTTAGTACTTACTTAGCTAAGTACTAGGTAGTACTTAGTAATATTTATTATGTACTTAAAAATGAGATGCACACTAATTCTACTCAAAAGCATCATGACAAAAAACTGGACCAAGCTCTCAGAGGCATGGCACAAAGATTTTCTCCCTATCCCAACCTCTGCCTCATTGGCCACCCCGTCCATCGAACAATCAAGCACTGTAATTAAAAATGCAATCAAACGAACCCTCCCACTATTAAACGAAGATCCAACCGCCGTCCCGTTTGTATGTCGGTATCGTGCCGATGTCATTGAACCACTGACCACCAAACAAGTCCATCAATTGAGTGACTACATTCAAAAATATGATTCGCTATCGTCTTTGAGAAAAAAGATTTTGGATGCATTGGTAGTAAGTAATGAGTCATCTAAGGATTCAACTAAGTCCCGAGTAGAAACTTCCATATCCAAATCAGAATTGGAAGATATTTATGCTCCATTTAAACCTCCGAGTAAAGGATCTTTGGAAGATCGCATTCGAGTGGAGCACCCTCAACTCGTAGAGGAGGTGAATAAATTATGGAATGGCGAATTGGCCAAGAATGCAAAGTTAAAGCCAAGAGACAAAGCTGTGACACTTTTGGCAAATCGGATTGGGGGAGATGTGCTTGTAATGGATGCCATAATGGAGTACAGTGCCAAAAAGTGCCGGCTGCAAGTGAAACAAGTGAGTTCTTCTACTCGAAAGAAAGAAAAGGCAAAAATTAATGGTGAAAATGGGAAAAAGACTGCATCATCTGATGGGAAATTAGCTGCTACATTAGCAACGTACAATAACTTCGAAGGAAATGTCAGCCATCTTCACGATCATCAAGTTTTGGCAATACGGCGCGGTGCAGATCGCAAAATGCTCAAACTCTCATTTGAAATAAATAATGCTCAGGCAGAGCGGGTCATAAAAGGTGCATTGCTCTCCACTAAAAACAATAGCTTACATCAATTATATCCTGAAGCCATTGTTGACTCGTGGAATAGACTTTTGCGAAGGAGGTGCACGTCAAGATTATGGAAGCAACAGTGCCAAAAGGCAGAGGAGAGAGCCATTGATGTATTTTGTGATAACTTGAAAAAGGCCTTGTTGGCACCCCCTACAGCTATTGGTGGTCGAAAAGTTTTATTGGCGTTAGATCCTGGGTTTCAGGCCGGAATAAAATGTGCAATTTTGTCACAGAATGGAGAGGTCGTGGGGTTAGATACTGTTAAATTTATGGGGAGTGCACGGGAGGATGGCAAGCAAAAGCTTATTACTTTGCTTAACAGAGTTAAGGATTTGTCAAAATGTGATGATGATGGCAGCAGCGTTTGTGTAGTTTTGGGCAACGGGCATGGGACGAGAGAAGCACGGCAATTATTGAATGATGCAGCAAACGAGATCAAAATTAAAACCGATGTTAACTTAGTAAGTGAGGCTGGAGCAAGCGTATGGAGCGTAACAGAAGCTGCAGGTGAAGAGTTTCCAAATCAAACCGCTGCATCAATTGCAGTGGTGTCCATCGGGCGAAGATTTTTGAATCCACTCAATGAGCTGATAAAGATTCCTCCAAAAAGCCTTGGACTTGGAATGTATCAACACGATCTGTCAGAAAAGGTTTTGGAGGACAAGCTTGATTTTACGTCAGTGGACTCCGTGGCGGAAGTTGGTGTAGATGTAAATTCTTGCTCTCTTGAAATATTAAAAAAAGTCCCCTCTTTGACGCCCTCGTTATGCACAAAGGTAATAAAAGCAAGACCTTTTAAAGCCCGGGACGACTTACTCAAAGTCAGTGGCTTGGGACCAAAGACCTTTGAAAATTGCGCAGCCTTCATTCGTGTCGTGGGAGGAAATGATCCATTGGATTCTACATTAGTACACCCTGAATCATACGATTTGGCACGTTGGCTTTTGAAAAAGTTTGGTTGGAAGCTTGGTGATGTATCTAGTGTTGGCAATGTAGCTAACAACGAACGGCAGAAAATGGAATGGAAAAGTCTCGCACAAAAGGCTGCCACGAAATTCAATGTATCCGAAGATCGCGTCTATACTGTGATTGGCCACTTATTTTTCTCGATAACGAATCCTGATCCTCGTCTAAGAATATTGTCCGAGCAATCAGAGCACACCACAGTTGGTGCTACTGCAGGATGCTCGCCTTTACCATCGCACATTTCCACAGAGGATGAATTGAGAAAAAATGTTCCAATTCGAAAAATCACCGCTACTGTCAGAAATGTTGTGGATTTTGGAGCATTTGTAGACATAGGTTTAGAGAACGATTGCTTACTTCATCGGTCGAAAATTGGGTCCGTACCCTTAAGTTCATTGCTCGTAGGTCAAGACATTGGCATTGACATTCTGGGGGTATCAAAATCAAACAGAGTGTCAATTGGACTGGCCGGTCTGGATCTTCCAGTTGATGATTTGGACTCCAAACGTCCAAGGAGCGATGCAGAGAGGAAAATACCAACAAAAAGGCAGCGAAAACGAAAATAAGCGGATAAATTTCCTTGGTCTTGATTGAATCAATATGATCATTGATAAAAAGTTTAAAAGAATATTAAAATGTATCATACATGTTAAAAGCTTGGCTATCACTTTCCTATTAAACCTGATTTTCTAATGCTATGCCTGCACACCTTTTGCAAATTGCAACTCATTCTCGTCACCCCCAGCTCCATTGGACCCCTTTCCTTTTGGTGCAGAATCCGAGTACGCAGGTACACTCTTGTCTGCGCCTTCACTCACGTCATCATCATCATCGGGGCTATCAACTATGGTGGTATCGAACTCCAAATCACCTCCAAGCGTCGACAATTCCATGACATAAGCATACTCTTTAGCTCCTGGTGCAGGTGCCCACAAACATGCAAGCCCGATAAGAACCAAAAGATAGTTGACTTCCCACACAGCACTGAGCACCCATCCATTCTCTTCTTCATTGATCATTCTCTTGTCGTTGTAAGAGTCCACTATGCCAAACACTGACCACACAACTGCAAAGAGAACAGAGAGAAGGAGAATCATTCGTAGACGGAGGTATCTTTTCAACTTCATAGACTGGTTCATTCCTTCCAAATATTGCATTGTGGCATTCAACGCATCAAAGATCCAGAGATAGAAAATGACATCAATGAATGCTGCCACAAATGTCAAAATTTCTACTGCCCCAAGCAATTCATACTCTTCATTTTGACTCAAAATTTCATTCTCTGTGATTGCCAGCACAGTCATTACATCTCTAGCAGCCGATGTACCAGCATAGAGGGTACCCAGCACGACCACCTTCTTAAACTTATCACCAAGAGTATCACACGTAACACCCCACCCAAGACTGAGCATAACTACCAAGCACCTCGAGATGGCCCTCTTCAAAACACCAAACACCACACCCGTATAAAGAGAAAACCAAAATCGAACCCCATCCACATTCCAAACCCACAAATCCCCAGCCTTAAAGAATGATTCCAAAAGACCAATGCCAATCGTTGCCACCACCCACTTTTGAATAGGAATACGATCCTCCTGATTAATACTCATCTTAACCCCATACCACGCAAATAAGACCAAATACACCACCATCAACACCGCAAAAAAGTACATCTCCCCAAACAAATTCCCAGGCAGATACCCATGAACACTCTTCCAAGTATACTCCCCAGAAACAGTCAAATTTCTCCCTGTAACATCATTACAGTTCGCCACAACCAAGACATATTTTCCTGCCTTTCCCCCCTCTTCCTTCTCATCCTGTGTTTCCTTCAAGTCAAACCGTCCCATTTTTACTCTGCGCTTCCAAACTCCTGAGGGAGGAACGCCGAGAAATCGATGCTGCCCGGTGAATTTACTGGGGTCAACGATGAGACGACCGTCTTGTTTGGGACCGCCAGTGCAAAGGCCGAGGGCGGAGGCGTCGTCGGAGCAACACCAGCGAAGATTTCCAGTGGTGTCGGCTGCACCTATGCCGAGGGTGGTCCAGTCGCAGCCCAGGCGGGTGTTGGCACAGGAGGATGGCTGGGATTGAAGTAGGGAAGAGTGAAGATGAGAATATTGTAATTGGAATTGTGTTGAAATTTGGAGGAATTGAGAAGTAATTGAGTGAAGGTATTTGAAATCTGGTGAGAATTGGGCAGCAATCTTTTCTGCTTACCTCATGAAAGAGCACAATATCAACGAACTGTAGCAAGGAAAGAGCAACAAGTCAAGTAAAAGTTGTGAGTTCATGCATGAGCAAACATGAACAAAAAGGAAAATGAAGCAAAAGCAGACATAATTACTATCATGTCTCCTCGCTCACAAAATGAAGAAATAGATTACAGAACCCATACAAAAACCAAAAATCAACAAATTAATCACCACTGTAACTCACAGTAGACCCAGCAATGATCGCTTCATCAGCATCATCCGTATCCCCCAACCACCTCCTCACACCATCATCCCCATCATCACCCCCAGACCCACCATCATCATCTGCATACAACATCTCCACCCCATCGGCATTGTCATCATCGTCCCAATCTTCTCTTTCCTCTGGTACATAGTTCCCACCGCCACCATTCCCACTCTTTCCATTGTTAAACAATCGATTGCCATTCCCATCAACATCGGCAGATTCAAATGTCAAATCCGATATGTCAACATAGCCAGGAGTAACGACATATCCTTCACTGTAGTGGACGTAGTTGGAAGCAGCGTTGATGGGGCCGTCGAAGCGGCGAAATTCGGAGAGGGTGGGGGTTGGTTGTGTTGAGAGCAGGAGGAGCAGAGTGGTGAACATGGTAAGGGGGGGAATGGTGGACTTCATGGTTGATCGACTTTAAAAAATGGTGGATGAGGGTTGCCTTTTGAGTAGATGATATGGTATTGCGTCTCCGTTCTCCGTTCTCCGTCCGCGAAAGAAATCTTTGGCCAATGACAAAAACCAAGACGTGAGAGACAGACTTGATTGAGACGCAATGCTATTTTTGTCCGCGAGGGGCGCCATCAGTCATCCAAAAGCGTCCAGCAGTACAGATTCAAATTAATAATATTGATTCCCATTTTCAAATCATTGGCATGTAAAAGTTCCATAAGGGAATTAGGTAGTAGTATCTTGCAGAATTGATGAAAACCGCACAATTTAGCAAGGTTACTTCCAACCCCGGCCGTGCTCCAACCACCCCCAACCTCCAACAGGGCCACTGACATGTTAACGTCCAAAAATGTTTAACCACGGTTCATAACAAAAACATTTTGGCGGAAAACATCGTTTAAAATTCACGTAGAATATACCACCTTATACCACTACCTTTTACGTAAAAAGAATTTGGACCCTCTAAGTACTGTCTAGAATAAAAAAATAATTTGGCGATGAATTTAGCTATTATCACTCATTTTTTGTCACAAGTCTAATTCTGTAGAAAGGTCCAAAAAATTCTTACACGAGTTACTAATAGATGAATATTATTTTGGCGGCACTACCTAGGTAGGTGCACCACTGTGTGTCCAAAAAGCTTAATTGACAAGTCATGTAATTGACTCATACGCCATGTTAAGTTCCCCCCTCCAACACAAAGACATTATTTTTTGTGGCGGCCACCAGCATTGAGTTTTGAGTTGTTGACGATTGACGAATTGACGACCACGGCCCACGGCCAATTGAATTTTCGACGCCACACGCCAAGAAATACATCAGAACAAATTGACTCAAATCGAACGCTCCTGCTGGCGTTGTTTCTTACAGAAGCGTGTCATTGAAATTGCTTTTCTATTCACTCGCCAAAATCAGATCTGACATTGGCATTGCCATTCGAAAATTAGAACATCGGCTTCATCGTCGTTCATTGTTGTAGAATTCAGTACAATACGATTGTTGAGGGTTGAGTGAATCAAGTGCTATCTATCGCGACGGTCCAAAAAACAAAAGAGATACTAATCTTCTTACATCGACACATTTTCCATCATGTCTATGGTATACGGTGAGTTGATGGTTTACTGTTGACATGCAGTGTGAAAACTCGTTGCAGGCGACGTTTTTGAAAACCACAATGCCGTCATCGTGAGACGTAGGCCTCCGTGGAGATAGAAAGAAATTTTTGGAGGCTCGTTGATTCTTTTTATTTTTGGAGAGATTGTATAATTTCGACTGTTCTCTTTTTTAGCTGTAAAGTTTGAGAGCAAAATTTTATCTTTGGCCAATGCTTTCTTGGAGTTGTGCCAATGCTGCAAGTTGAAGTCCTGACGGCGTCGGGCAATGCAGGCTGCAGAGAATTCAACGACTCTAACTTGGTGGCAAACCAATTACGGACATCAAGTCTAACTCTAACTCAGGCTAGTCCTGTTTCTTTTCGTGCAATTACTATCAGACGAATACGGCCGGCCTTTCATCATTTTGAAAGAGCAACAGGCCAAAGCACGTGTAAAGGGACTAGATGCTGTCAAG
Organism: Thalassiosira livingstoniorum; assembly: GCA_036939595.1. Taxonomy (NCBI): domain Eukaryota; phylum Bacillariophyta; class Thalassiosirophyceae; order Thalassiosirales; family Thalassiosiraceae; genus Thalassiosira; species Thalassiosira livingstoniorum. The sequence goes on from JALLOT010000419.1 coordinate 13,538, forward strand.
GTGAGGCGGATCAATTCGGACAAAACGTCCCCATTTCTTTAGTATCAAATTTCAATGATAGTTGTGATTACTTCACTCAAAAACTCAATCCAATCACCCATCATCTAACAGTCCAACATCCTAGCAGCAACATCCATCTCCCAAATCCTCCGGTCCTCCCTCGGCCCAAAAGGAATGGACAAAATCCTCGTCTCTCCCGACGGAGACGTCACCATAACCAACGATGGCGCCACCATCCTCAACCGTATGCACGTCGATCACCAAGTAGCCAAACTCATGGTCGAACTCTCCTCCTCCCAAGATGATGAAATTGGAGATGGGACCACGGGTGTAGTAGTCCTCGCGGGAGCATTGCTAGAACAAGCCGAGAAACTATTGGCAAGGGGAATTCATCCGGTGCGTATTGCAGAGGGATATGAAAAAGCGGCGGATGTGGCGATTGCTACCTTGAATAACATAGCAGATACAGTGGAGTTTTCAAAGGAGAATGTGGAACCATTGGTGACTACGGCGATGACTACACTGAGCTCAAAAATTATCAATGTGGATAAACGTAAGATGGCGGAAATATCAGTAAATGCTGTATTGGGTGTGGCGGATTTGGATAGGAAGGATGTCAACTTTGATATGATTCGGATGGAGGGAAAGCCAGGCGGATCTTTGGAAGACACGGAACTAGTCAACGGCATTGTGATTGATAAGGATATCTCACATCCGCAAATGAGCAAGACGATAAAGGATGCTAAAATGTGCATTTTGACTTGCCCATTTGAACCTCCTAAGCCAAAGACGAAGCATAAGTTGGATATCAATACTAAGGAGGCTTATGAAAAGTTGTATCAGCAGGAGCAGGATTATTTCAAAGAGATGGTACAGCAAGTGAAAGATTGTGGTGCTAACTTGGTCATATGTCAATGGGGTTTTGATGATGAGGCGAATCACCTTCTTCTACAAAACAATTTGCCTGCTGTTCGGTGGGTTGGGGGTGTGGAAATCGAACACATTGCTATTGCAACGGGAGGGCGTATTGTCCCTCGATTCTCAGAGTTGAGCGAGGAGAAGCTGGGAAAGGCGGGTGTGGTGCGAGAGGTGTCATTTGGAAATACTAAAGAGCGAATGCTCGTGATTGAGGACTGTGCCAACTCCAATGCTGTTACAGTACTCGTCAGAGGTGGTAACAAAATGATTGTTGACGAAGCTAAGCGTTCGCTGCATGATGCGATGTGCGTTGTTCGTAATCTCATCAAGGACAACCGCGTAGTTTATGGTGGGGGATCTGCTGAAATCGCCTGCTCCGTGGCTGTAAGTAAACATGCTGATACAGTGGCTGGGGTAGACCAATACGCCATACGTGCGTTTTCAGATGCTCTTGATGATATCCCCCTTGCTCTAGCGGAAAACTCCGGCCTCTCTCCTATTGAGGAAGTTGCAGCTGCCAAGTCTAGGCAACTCAAGGAAGGTTGTCCTTTCTTTGGTCTAGGAATCACTCAAGACCCAACGGAGGATGGGTATCACTACTGCAATATGAAGGATACCGGTGTGTTTGAGACTTTGATAGGAAAGCAAGAGCAGATTCAGTTGGCTACGCAGGTTGTCAAGATGATTTTGAAAATAGACGATGTCATTGCTCCTGGACCCCATCAATAAGTCTTGGTAGTGTCTCCATCTCATTGCAGTGCGTCACAGGCATTTCTACTGGTGGCTGACAATGTCATGGCCAGAAATGTGATTTACATTTTCATAACTTTCTAATCTCCATACTAGAATCGATCTTTTCAAATTTCACTCGGGTTTTGTTGCTGCGATGTGACGCCACTCAAAATACATACATAGACTAAATCACTTCTTTATTTGCTTAGCAGACAATTCGTGGTGGAGCATGTATGGTAGCATGGCTCCTCATACTCTAGATGTATCGAAGTACCTACTTACTTACTGCTCCAGTCTTGAGTAGTACCTGTGGATACTTATCTTTTTTGTCTTCAAAAAGATATCGAAGATGTGACTAAACTCCGGCCCATTGGCATTCCTTCTGCCATTTGTCTTCGTTGCCTCCGCGCACATGTTTGTCAGGTTTATCGGTCAGCTTTTGCTCGGTACTTGCTTCCTTTCAATTATGCAGTTGGGGTCGACGGAGGCATGAATTTCATCAAGGCTACTCAACTTGCCGTGGAACATTATATTTTGGGTCCACAGGAGAGAGGTACAACACCTCGAGTGGCAGTCTTCCTGGATCTGAAAGACATGCTTAATAGCATCTCCAGAGCGAAGTTATTAGATATCATTGCAGAGAGCGTCCCGTCACTTTGCAACTTAGCAAGCTTGCTCTACTGAGAGGCAGGCACTGTTCATTTCCGCTGGGGGGATGGTTCTTGGCAGGAACACAGCATGGAGGAGGGTTTCAATCAGGGATGCCTGCTGTCTCCAGTGTTTTTGGAAATGTTTTTTCTTCACATTTTACTTCTGATCAGTCAAAAATTCCAGGACTGAACAAATGCATGCTTGGTTAGTAGTTTTCAGGGTGATGATGGCTATGGAAGCGTCACCAATTGATTGGCTTACTTGGATGACAAAGTGTTGCTTGTCCTGATTGAGGATTTGCACTTTTTTATGGAAGAATTTGAACGGGTTGGAAAGCCTTTAGGAGCAGTTATGAATGCTTAGAAAATGAGAGTTTTTACTTCTTGCAATGGTACAAGCATTCGGGATCATCCAGGTTTAGCACAACAATGGAAAGATGACATCAGGCATGCGTTGGCAACACATTCAGCGAAGAAGGGCAACACATTCAGCAAAGAAGAATGCAGATGGTAGTACTACATCTCCAGTTGAGTTGACTTCAGGCATTCGTTTCTTGGGTGCACCAGTGGGCTCCATTGACTTTGCAAACTCCTTTTTCAGAGAATATGCTGCTTCTGTATTGGATGACATTGGCAAGCTCAGTACCAGTATTTCAGATCTTCAAACTAGACTCTGGATTTTCATACAATGTACTATCCAGAAATTGCCCCATCCCTTGGGTGAGGGGGTCCTTGTCAAGATGCTGGTGGACTATGATTGCCCTTTTTGGGATTTTTGGGTCGGCCTGCTTTCCTCCACTTCCAACTATCTTATCAAGTCCTTTTTTGAGGGATTGAATGGCACTTCCAATTTCCCAAACCATGCTCTCACTCATGCCCAAATCCCAGTTTGGGATGGTGGATTGGGACTCCTTCATGTGGGAAGCAGGGCCATCTCAGATTTTGTTCTTACTTTTGCAAAGGCTTTACAATATGCTGTCCAAGGATTCCTGGTGAAAGGGTCAAGCACCCTGGTGCGAGTTCATCCTAGTATCATGGACCTCTTCCTCCCTGCCTCCAATGATGCCTCCACTATTCACCAAAAGTTCTACTCCCTGGTACCAGCCATTTCCAACTTGGTTTCTCCAGAACAATGTGAGGATAAAGTTGAATATCTCCTGTCAAATGATTTGCTTTTGAGTGCATGCTCCCATCTCAAAAAAGTTACCAAAGATACCCTTACCATATTGCTTTTCCAACTGTTGCCAATGGAGTACGCACAACAAATTCTGAGTATGTTGTCTGAGCATATGTCTCTCCCTCTTGTTGCCACCTTGTCCATAATTCCTCCTCTCCATGGCATTCCCAATGACCTTTTTTCATTTGCATTGAAATGCAAACTACAGCTACAGTTGAATGTTTATGCTTCCAAAAATTTGACTCCTTGTTGGTGTGGCAAAAAATATGATTTTGAATCAGATCATTCCTTCCATTGCATATGTAACAATAACAACAAAAAGGGTGTCAATGACAGTTCTTGTGACCAATTTCTTGCCCCCTTTCACTCCCTTCTTGTAGCAGCAGATTTCATTCAAGCTTTCACCAAGGTTGTTGCAGAACGGCATAATGTGGTTCCAGAACTCCCGAACTGTCATTCTTTTGACATATCCTTCACACAGGACCCTTCAATGTTGCACCCAGATCTCACATCATTGCCAATCTTGGTGGTTGGCTTTGATTTGTCTTTATCCTCCCCTGCGCCGCTGCTACCAGCTGCAATAGATGAGCTTTATTTTGGCCAATGCCAACTCTCATCTGCAGCATGTTGAATGTGGAAAGTTCATGAGACAGGGCGAGGCAGACCAAGTCACACAACTCTCTCTGACTGGTGATGAAATCATGCAGAGCTTGTTGGACAACAATGTTGCCCTTATTCTGATGCAATTGATCCTTTAGGACAACTGGGAACAGTGTTTAATTCATTTCTCTTCAGGACCTGTACTCTCGTGCCTGGTCCCATCCTTACCCAGACAATGTTGTTCAGAGGGATACAAAGGTTTGGAAAGAAACAGGACAGGTTGATTTTTTGGTGGTTCTCTTGCTCTGACTCCTTTGTCCTTTATCAAACAGCAGTTGGGACTTGTGCTCACAATTGCCATGACACACCATGTTAGGGACTCACACATTGGAGTTTGGTCTTCTTTGCCTGCAGTGGGGATTATCTTTTCATTCTCCTGCAATTACTTTTTGTGCTGTGTCTCCTGCTTGTACTTTTTTGGCTTCTTGATCATTTTGAACTCTGTCAGGACTTACTCCTCCTAATTCTTTGGTCTCTTCTTACTTGCTTTCGCAGGGATCACACTCTCTTGATGTTGCTTAGTCAATGAGTAGATAAGTAACATAGAACAAAGTTTTAAATATAGCTAAAGTAGAAAAGAGCATTACTTCTATCTACTTAGTACTGAGCCTGAGCAATATTTTTTTGTTTAATTAAAAATCAATGACAATGACCTACATGATACTAAAATTTGGAGTCTACCTTGGATTAAAATGTGGGACATTCATTCATTATCATTACACATAAATTACACACATAGAATGTTTATGTTAACTATCTGTTTGTGATTAATACTGCACTGAATACTCATGGTAATATTTAGGTATGGTAGTGAGAATTGATTGAAATCTATTCCTACCAATTCATTTGGAAAGTTATGTGGAAAGCTAATTATTTTTTAATGAAAACAATTGCCATCACTGGGTGGCATAAATATAAATATCTTTACCATGTATGTGCCTAGAGCTTCTGTTCATTCTTGATAGATCCAAGCTTTAAGATTTTGTGCATACCATGCCTAAACTGCCATTCTAATTAAAGTAACAAAAATATTCCTGAGGCAATGAGGACACATAAATGACTAAATTAATAAAAATTGTATGCATTCCAAAAAATGGCCAACATCAGATTGGATCTTATAAATCAACATCCAAAATTGAGAACAGTTTTTTTGGCCTTTCTAAAGAAACACAACCATGGATCAAGTAAAAGAATTGAAATACCAGTCAGCAATGTTTGCAGTTGGTGGGTTTAGAGTAGGCTTTGCTACCATGAGCATTCTCCTTTAAAATTAAAATCCCAATTCAGTTGGAAACAATAAATGAGTGTTGTTACAATGTTCTACTAAGCAGTCATTGCCATTATGACCCATTTTTCAGAATTATTTTCTGGGGGGCAGCCTGATCTTGTAGTCTCTTCCCTAGCCTCAACAGCAAAATTTTCAAGTTCAAATGTCTACAAATCTTTTATTCCTAACTTAACAGTTTCCTCTATGACAAACAGCACCAACTCTACCCACCATTGCCCCATCAAGCAGCAACACCACAGACACTATGATGCCAAGCAATGAATTGTTGACTAACCTTCCCAACCCTGAGGTTCCAGCTGATTTACCAACATACAACCCAAATGGCAACAAAAAATTCCCTACAGATGGATACACCAGGGATAATGATTTCACCAAGCTCCAGCAAAATTCTCTTTTCAGGAGAATTATCAATGTGAACAAGGGCAAGAAAAAAGTTGCCTTCCCTGTTCAAGAATATTTTACAAAATGAAGACAAAGTCCAGGTGAAGGTGTACTGGGGAAAAGGCTTTTATTTGCAAGAGGATATTAATGAGAAGTGGGGCATGGCTTTTGAGAACTATGACTATCAAAGAGACAGCAAACTTATGCTGGCAAGTTGTAAGTTGTAAGAACACAGATAAAAACCTCAATGCCAAATTCTCAGCTTTCTTGCATGGCAATAATGTAGAGCAATACAAGGTGGCAGAAACTAGTCTGTGCCTCCAGAAAATAGGCAATCACATGGCTATTAGGTTGAAGCCATGCCATGCAAGAAAGAGATTGCAGCATTTTTATTAGAGTTGATGGAATCAAACATTAAAAGAACCACTCATCTTTGAGCTAACACCATCACCCAAAAGCCAATGAAATAATAAAAGCTGAGATATCTAAGAAGGCACATTGCATTGACACAGGTGCATGGAAGAATACATGAATATTTCACTTTTTGAATCACAACATGAATTATGTTTTTTAATAAAAATGGCACAACTTTCTCTGGCTAATTGCAAAAAGCTTACTGGGTGAAATACTGAAGCTGTAATAGAACCTGCTTGAAAGTGGGAAGAAACATATTGACTGTATCTCACATTACTTAAATGCCACCTAAGAAATGGAATTTTTATCAAATTTTGTACAGATTTTGTTGTCAGGTAATCAATAGCATTAAGAATGAATGTTTCAAACTTTCTGTTGAAAATGCCATATGAAGTTTCAATTTGCCGGAATGAATCAGGGATGAATAACTTTTTAATGTTTTCACCATTCTGTACCAGCTTTCTTAGCATCTTTTATTTTATAAAATTAAATTGGTCTTTCTGTGTTGAAAATGAGAGATATATTGGTTGCCTTAATTTAATTAAGCACAAAGTTCTAGTTTGATAAAAATAATGGAAACAATGAATGAAAATACATCCTGAAACTGGAACTAATGATAAAGCACTAGCCAAACCATAGTCATAAATGGATTCAGAAAAATGCAGAAGATTATGCTTTTAATTACCAGCAAAACAAAATTATTCAAATGCCAGGCAAATTTAAAATCATAGTCTTAGTGATATCACTTAAGATTATATTTTTCTTTGTTGTACAAAAAAGGCATCCAAAAGGCATCAATCCATCAACAGTTTAGAATTACATAGTGTTGGAAGGCATTTGGGAGGGGAAGACATCCTGGGAACTCCATTAGTTGACATTTTTGGATTTTTCTACAT
>JALLOT010000420.1:0-20486 GCA_036939595.1 Thalassiosira livingstoniorum
ACAGAGAAAAGCACAATCCAAACTCATAGCTGCTGCGTACCAATTTCAAGAGGTACAGAACTCACAAACATCATAGTGAGAATGAGTAAAATGCTAGTAAAAAGTAACCCAATATATCAGAATATCATTTGTATTCAAACTTTACTTAAAAAAAACGAAATAAAAAGGTTTTACCGTTTCATATCAAGCTTTGCTCGTTCAAAAACCTTTAATATTTTTTGTCATTTTATTGAATTTTGCAAAAACTACGAACATAAAAGTATGTAATTCTTTAAATCCTCGAGATCTCGAATTTCATTTCTGATTTTCCTTGTCTCAGACAAACCTGAAAATGATGAAGACGTCATAGTTAATTATTTTTTAGTCATAAAACATATTTTTTGAGCTAAATCAGGCTTTTTAGCTCAAGAAGTAATAGTTGAATAACTCCTCAACAAACAAGTTTCACTAGACATTACTACACATCATTGAAATCCTCTCATCAAGACCATTCCAAAGATATGCAGTACTATGTCCATAGTCTAAAATTTAAAAATTGTTATGACTTTTTATTCAAACCTACAGTATGATAACATGGTATTATTAAGTAGAAATATCATGTGTTCACAAGTAACATCTCTAGGTATGTTTTGAAACAATTGTATTTGCTGGGAGCATTGTAAAAATTTAGGTATGTACTTTGAAAGGGCCCAAACCAAAAATATTACCCACGCACAACATGAAAATACAACAAAGTACCTATCAATATTTTATGTATGTATGGTAGTTAGAGGCACCTAAGTACTTAGCTTGAGATATAGTTGTAAGTAATTAAAATAGACATTTTATGAAAATTGTCACATTTTTAACATTGATCTTTTCAATTTAGATAGAGGGTGACTGGAATATTTTTTTAAGGTTTCAAAGTGGCTAAATTGAATATCTGAGTATTCTAAATAACTCATTAGTATTTGTTTGGGTTCAGATGACAGTCTCAATTGTCTAGATGAACACATATCTATTATGAGACAATAGGGTAAAGAAGGCAGCCTGTATGGCCCAGATCCAGGGAAGTGCTTTCATGGATGCATGGCAGTTTTGGCACAGATCCTAAACAGCTTTGCTAAACACTCTTGATCTACAACTACCCATTGTACCTTTCAAAAGTGCACTAACATAGTGGACACTCCAATTATCACCAATAAATAATACCAACTATGCAAAAAATATTCAGTCTCTGTATTTTTAATCATGTTGACTTACAGTTACATTACTTTAATCTCAAATCCACTGCAAGTATTTGTGACAGACAGTGGCTGTATTTGCATATTTCCTATCCTTGTCTATTTATTTACATAAACTATAATAGTATCTTATTATTTATTACTTAAAAAATGACTCATCTATGATTACTTGCTGGATCTTGGTTTTTTTATTCCAACCCAGTGATGTGCTAATGGCTGTTGAATTTTCAGCTTCATGCATATCCATTACTAATGAACACTATGAACAAAAATAAACAAGAGACATTAGTATATATACAGAAAGTTGAGAGTGACTAATTTTTGAAAATGTGAGTGACATAAAATAATACTTCTTATTCTAATACTAGATTCATTTTGTCATAAAAGAAATGGGACATGTCATATTCATTTGGCAGTCTTTCTGTGAGTCATTGTGAAGGATTCATGACCCATCATCATGTAATGGGCATCAGGTACCACTGTAGCTAAGAGTATAATTACTTGTGGGTTTTTCTTTTTATCATAACACTAATCTATCAAAAACATTATAATCACAAAGATTCATTTTTTTCAAATGATACATAACTATCCATCCCTGTAATTGATATCTTTGTGTATCAAATTATTTTACTTTAGTCGGTGTGAAAAGATGATAAGTGATACATTTTACAATTTTTGTTTATGGGAGCACTTTCTACAAAAATGTTTTGCTCTCCCAAAAATCATTTTTCCAGATTCTGCAATACCAATTTGAGAAAGGTTTAAGTTTAACTGTTACAAGCTTATTTGTTTTGCGTTTGAAAGATGTCATTGTTGTGGCACGCTTTCAACAAATCAAGGTATTGATAAGTACAGTGGTAAAGTAAAAGTGTTTTAAAGCCAAATATTGAGGCTTTCTCTAAAAAAATTCTATGGTAGGTCTTGCATAAAATAGCTGCAAAGAATCTTTGATCCTATTTTTCTAAACAGAGGAGATTCTAAGGAATAGTCCTGTAGATGGTACATTTTTATGATTTTTTTTCTGCGCTACCTACTGCAATAATGTACTATTTGAACTTGGAATTTTTCATCAAACAATAATTTCTTGGACTGACTATTGCTTTTTTTATTCTTTTTTCTGATAATTTTTCTTAACTACACAGACCACAACCAGCCAACTGCACAACACACTGAATCCAACCTCATCTAAACAACATTGGCCCTTGTGGGGTTCAAATCCAAGAAAACACATTCATAACGCACAGTTCTTTTACTTTTCATAACACACAAACATCATCAGATGAAGCCTTTTTGCTGCTGCTGCTTCTGTTTTGCTCTTTTTACTCTTCTTTCAACTCTACTAATGCTAAGTCTTTCTGATGTTGATTGTTGTATTGTTTTGTTTTTGCTGTGGCATTTTACCAAGGAATCTTGTTGATGCATTTGTCTTGCCTCCATCCGGCTTACCAGAATGGCCAGCCCTGCTTATGGGATTTCAGATGCCTTCACCATTGTTTCTGTTGTCATTGACTTTTGCTTTTATCATTTTTACTTTTTTGTTACGTTGGCAGTCACATTTTCTGCTAAGTTTCCCTTTGAATGTGCTGTTGAACCCCATGAAGATTCAGAGAAGTTTGTTTTGGAAGTACCAATAACAACAAATTTTGGAAAGGGTTTGTGTCCTTGACCAGAAAAACCAGTTCCAGGGTGATATTGTTGTTTCATTAAATAACAACATCTTATTGAAATAAATCCTGTGAACTAAAACTATTATTTATTGTTATCTGAAACAACTCATCAATTGCTGCTAAATGCAATGGTTTTTAAACCTAGATTATTTCATTGATGCTACTTACAAACTGTAATGCTTATCGATAGTTTTTACTTGTTTCCATCATTGTTTCTTTTATGATTTTGTGCAAATCACTATCCCATTTGGATGTTGTATAGTTATAATGGCAATGTGGTATTTAAGGTTGGGAGTGGTTTTGTGTGTTGCTTTATGTGTTGTGCTGCTTGATAGGTGATGCTTTTTGTTTGCTAGTATTGTAAGTATGGTACATGGCATTGTACTTACCTTGCTTGCACCTTTCTGCTGTTACTGTTAAGGAACAGACATATGCAAAAGTAGGAGTACTGTCAATTACTAAAAATAATATTATCTTCACAATTTTTCTTTTTAGTGAACTGCCGTTTTTAGCTTTCATAAATATAGTTTCTCTATTTTTACCATTGTGTTATTTAAATATTGATATGGTTCAATCACCAATTTGTTACTCATTGGTAAGTCACTTTATGAGTGCTTTATATGTAGATCAATATACTGTTTGGGCTTTGTATGATTTTTGGAAAAGTAAAAGAGTGACACGTGGGATGAAATTGGTTTAAGTTAGTCAGGCTAAATGGTATGTGAGCATTGGTAGATAGGGTAGGAACCTTAAAATGGCAAAGATCCATACTTTGAAGTGTGAACACAGAGAAAGGACTCCCTTGAAAGATGTTATCAATGAAATAATTCAAACAAATCTACAAACTTAATCAATTTAATTTTTAAAATTGGATACAAAAATTCTGTATTCTTGTGCTCTAGCAAGTTTAATAGCAATATATTGGATATCCCAGTGAAGTCAAAGGACATCAAATTCTTGAGCATAAATCCATAAGTGGTTGTAGTATTCTCCATTATAATATTTTTTGCATAAAATTAGTGATGCTAATAACTAAATGTGTAACATCACACATGGGTATTAAGCATAATTCTCTGCTAGTGAATTATTGACTTGAACCAGATTTTACACTCCAACTCCCACCTTTTTGTTAAATGAAATTTCTAATAGTGCATTTCAAAAAAATCATGTCATATTTGTGAATCATGCTTTTTTCATTCATGTTTGTGAATTTTTATTTTTGAATGATGCCACTAGATTTTCTTCATAAATTCAGAAGATTCACTTTGCATTTTCACATACATCATATATCATAAATTTTGCATTTTCATTTTTCTGTGAATTATTCATTGTTTTTTATAAACTACGTATTTTTTATGAATTTTTCATTTTTTCTGTGAATTTTGCATTATTTCATAACAACCTACTACCTACTTACTACTTAGTACTTAAGTAATATACTTCCTACCTTCCTACTACTTAGTATTTAAGCACTAAATACCATACTACTGCTTACAATACCAGCCTTTGTGACAAGTGATGACAATAATAATTTTTGGCCATAGCATAGCGGCCCATGACCTGCCACCTGCCACAACCATGGTGGACTCGCTTCTCTCATGTGAGCCATTGACTCCTCTTCAAAATGATATATTTCTATGTTGTCTGTTAGACAACCACACAAGGATTTATTTTTTATTTTAAATTAAACCAACTTATTACTTTTAATTTCATCAAGCCTAATGCTTTTTTTTCAGACTGATTAGCTGATTGTTGTCATCTAGACATATTCCAACAACAAATGGCAATTGCTGTGCTAATTGTGTTCAACCTCTGCAGCAGCAGTGTCCGTGGCATTGTTAATGATGGTGTTGATGGCAAACAATGAGATTGCCTTGTCTGGGTCTAAACTAAAAACAAAATATTTATTTGTTGGTGCACAAGGTTACAATTGAGATGATGGATTAACCCGTAGTTGCCACTGTAACATTGTACACTGAATGATATGTTATTCTACCATACAGTCAGATGCATGTAATACAAGGTTGGATGGAATGAAGGCACTGCAGCACAGACAGAAAGATAATGATAATAATATTATTATGATGGATTCTGACAGCATTATTTTTATTTTATGCATGGAGGTTTGCTTGTAAGTGGCTTGTTGTGCTCAAAAAACCTGAATGGTAGTGACTGGCTTCCCAGTGAATGAGTGCATGCGTGTTGAGGAAAAATGCATAATTTGTGTTTTTTTAAATACCGGAATTATGCATTTTTAACAATTGCAAAGTGTATTTCTCTGATGCATAATTCTTGAGAGCTGGAAAAATTTAATCTTTTGAATCACATTATTTTTTTTGATAACAGGATTATACAAGGTCCAATTCCAAAACATTTTAAGAAAAGTTTGAGCCTCTAAACACCAAAAAGATAAATCTTAGCATATGGTAGCACAGAAATTAATGTCAATTCTTTTGAATTTGAGTTCAGACAAAAGAAGAATAAACAAAAAATCTCACACTTTTGTTGCAACTCTCAAATACACATGCTGCAAATTCCCCTGCAATGTCCATGATATGTGAAATTTGGCACACACCATCAGACTTCTGCATATATTGAAACGGCTGTAAAATCAGTTAGGGATTGGTTGCTTACAAAATAATTTTTTAACCAATGCTAGCACCACATTTTTTGTTATACCAACAATATGATAGTGGAAGATGGGACCAAAAACCTTCCAATCCATGTCTAGCCTCAATGGAATCACTCATACTGGAAGCCTTAACACCATTGGACAAGAGTTCCACTTCTGCAAATAGCAACAAAACAAAACCTTGCTCAATCCATAAGCCCACCTACCCAAAAAAGAAAATGTGTTGGAATCTTTATTGCTGGGTGATTGGTACACTGCAACACAACCTGGTATAATAGTTCACAATCAACCACAAGAAAATATCATCACAGTTAATTTTCAAGTTGCAAAAAGAAACATACAAAATCTCAAATGCAACAATAACTCTTGCTTTCACCATACAGCAAAAATAGTCTCTAATGAGTTCCATTCATTCTACAGGATTAATTGGTGCACTGTGTGCCTGATGTAACTTCATCAGTTTAATCTTGAATACAAGAGAAGGATTAACTGTTGGTGCTGGTCACACAAAAAGGGATGAAAAAATATTAACAAAACCTACTTAAGTTTCTTTGATATCCACCCTAAGCTCTTGGCAAGCACCATTTGCAGTACCTGTGACAATAATTGGACAAATGCCACAGCAATAAGCTAGACATGAATTTGTTACAGTTAACAGATAATACGATGAGAAATAAGGCATAAGAGCTTACCTTGTATCTAGTTGTCCTCCATGGGAAGTATCACACCTACTTTTCCAGTCATATTTTAAGTTTTGGTCATGATCATTCCATGGTCTAGGAATATTAGTTTACCCACAGTACACATTTTCAAAATACATGATTCTACAAACAACTGATTTCATTGTCTAGATTTTCACCCACTATATCAGTGATATGATTTTAAAGCTCATAGAAATTCTGGACACACTAACAGACCCTACACCAAGAGCACCACTAACATACAATTCTATCTTGGCAAATCCCAATGTATGGATTAACTATTAATCACAATGGCTCAATGAACTGATTGATACCAAGTGCAGTCCAATTGATCTTGCGCATCCTCTACTATATCTGAGCTGGGCAGTCTTTTCAAGAACGTTCATAAAGCTATGACTTACGGATGACACTGGATGATTTGGGATGCCCCTGACCACCAACTCTCATGTTCATGAATAATACTACTGTGACCAGATTAACAGTCAATCAATAAAACATCAAAGATTATATGCATTGAATAAGATGTGTTTTTGGATCATTGATAAAGTGGATTAGGGCTATATTTAAATTCTTTGATCGTTTGGACTTGAAAATTTAGCAAGCTATTTTACCATTTTTTTCAAGTCACCACATTAAACTCCCGTAACCTTTTATTTACACATGCATGACTCACCTTTTTATTTAGCAAAAGTTGCAGGTTCTCAGAGCATGCAAGGATGTGTCGAAATCAGACCCTCCAGCCCCAGTCACATGTTAGAAAGCCATTCAACTTTGCCTGAAGCTTCTGGGGCCTGGTTTGGAGGACAGACCTGAATTGCAGTTTCCTCAGCTCTAGCTCCTCATAAACATTAACTAGATTGCCCCATGAGCAACTAGAGCTTGTCATGCTTGTGTTGCACAAATACCTCAAAATCACTTCATGGCTTCATTGTGAAACATGCTCTTTTGAAATGATGCAATGTATTGTGGTTTTCATTATCAATGGTTATTAGTTTGTCAAATCAATGTAAAATAAATGAAAACTAAATTAATAGCATGCACTTTGGTGTGTGGTTGGATGACTTATTTCAAAAAGGAGGGCTCCCTGAAAAAATGGAAATCACTTTGAACTTCTGTGACAAAACCAGACAGCAAGGCCTGTTGTTTGGTTATATTCATCTGCTTGTCAAATTTTCTTCTCTGAGTTCTTGGATAACACTTCACATTCCATTAATCAAGAGCTTCCTTGAACAAGCAGTCATATAGAAAAATCTCAAATTCAGTGAGTGTTGGTGAAAGTAAGATACATAAATCCAAAATGCCCTGCCATTGAAATGGTTTGTTTTGACACAAAACCACTATTTGAAAGAACCAGTTTATTGTGTATCATAATATCAACATACTAGTTTTACATAGTGTACTTCCACTCTTAAAATAATTTTTGTTTAGTTGAAAGCAGCATTATCTAGAATCGTTTGTCCTATTTTCCATTATACGTTACTACGGTAATGTTTAATTTGATCAAGGGGAAGAAATACATTTGTAACCTCGAAAATCAGCTCAAAAATCAACAACTTTTGATACAATTAATTAACGATTCAATAACATAACAATCATTTAAAGTTTGATGGCATCACTCGTCTCTAACTTAATACCAGCCTCCTTCATATCACTCAAAAATTGTTCGGAAGCCCCATCAAATCCGGGCACTGAGGATGCACAATCTGTGATTAATGTTATTTTCTCCATTTCATCTTTTGGCCAATTCTGCACAATGTCTCGTGCTGTGTAGTTGACACAATGGCTCATGGCCTGTCCGCAGATCAATAGTTTCTCTGATTTTTTCAGCTAGTGCAAAAAAGAAAAGAATCAATAAAAATTTAAAAATAGTCGCATAAAAATGATGCCTTTTGATTCTACGAAGATCGACTCGTTGCAAACAATTTCATAAAATAAAAATAAAAATATGAAAAGCCACTCACCGACTCCAACAAATCACTCCCAAACGAAGTAGCCCCATTCACAGGCACCTCCGCACAAAGCGCCGAATACATCTCCGTCATCAAATTATCCCCTTTGAGAACCCACTCAACACTTCCCCCCGTTTCATCACTCCATGCATCCATCGCCTCTCTCACAATATCCACTACATTATGACCCTCCGTCCCAATCAGACAGTGTTCGGGCCAGATGCACAATTGAAACCGACCCTTTTCTTCCAATCGCCGCGTGTATTCAATGCAGTATTCGACCATGTTCAAATCCCCATTCTCATCTCGTAGATTCGACGGAAGTTCCCCACCCTTGGCCAACACAGCATCCTCCACCATAACCTGCCCCTTCTCACTGATCAATTTCAAATCACCCCTCGGAATCCACTTTCCAGCCTTCACATCCGCACTCGAAATCAAGGTGAAGGGATCGGGATGCTTTCCCTCCGCATCGGACCAGAAGCAAGGATGGGCAATGTGGAGTTTGTGATGGGAGTCGAGGGTGGCGACGATGCGGTGGATGGAGGTGGCATTTTGGCGGAGGAAGGTGGCGATGCGTTCGGCGTCGGATTTGGCGGTGGGGATGGCGAGGGATCCTCCGGGGTGGAATGATTTTTGGACGTCGATTAGGAGGAGGGTTGTCATTGTGGATGTGTTTGTTGATGGTGGATCTTGGATATAATAATAAGACAACTAGTTTAATCAAGTATTGTACCATACAATACGTTGACACGCCTGTTGGCCTGATTTTATGATGTCACCTGAACAGAATTTTGTTTTGGAGATTTTGTGTTTGCTGCCTGGCCGCCTGGAAAGCGTATCTTTTTGAGCAAAAAAGGCCCAGGTAAAAAAAAGATATGGAAAAATTAGTAATAATAAAAGATAATCGATTCTTTTGTTGAACTGGTTGAACGTTGAATTTTGCTGCGAAACAGGCGTCATTCATACCTTATGTTGACGAATTTTTTGATATTCTGATTATTATTCGTTGAATTTTTGCTCACAAAGTGAAAGTAAGCCATTTTTTTAGATTTGTCCCCATTCCCCATCCAAATCAAAATATGTACTTCTTTGATTTAGTGCAACAATTTCTAGAATAATTGAGAGATTTTGAATGTAGAAATAACACAATGTAATATATAAGTATAATGCATCAAGATGATTATTTCTCTCTGAAAAATGAAGAAGTTTTCCTTGATCTGACAAACAATAGTGTTTACTCTGGATGAGTTTCTGTCTTATATTCATATTGCAATCTTGATCTTAAATATTTTGTTTGTGATGGTCAGCTGAAATTCTGATTTTTATAAAAAGTCTTGAAGGGTGCATTCTATTTCTCTATAAATTTCTATTTATGATATTGACGGTAATATTTGACCAGTGTGATGTTGACAACAAATAATGTCCAACAAGTATTGTAGAAATGAAAATGCATCATCATACAAGTTCAAGTTGGTTTGATAAAGTTGTATGACTAGATAGAATAAATTTTCAATAACTATATTTTGATCTTTAAAATCGTGGCACCTAATCTTAGGGTGATACTTGTTCCAGTCGTACAATTAAATATAATGCTGAAAATGTGAATTGTGATTTTTTTAAGTAAAATTTGACTGTGTTGTAAAAAAATTGCTGTGACCATGAGGAATACTGAAATTGATCACTTGTTAGTAATAATAAACACTGTTTTGAGCTTTGTTTGTATTTCTTTTGGGTAATTGATATTTTTGAACTAAATAGTATTTATAATTGTTTCAATGGTCTTGTGTTTGTTACCTGGGTGAAAATAATTCTGTTCCACACAAACACAAGATTTGTGAAATTATCACAATTGAAAAATAACTTATTTTATTCACATCAAACAAGTATATTTGAATTCATTGGGACTTATTCATTTAACAAAGATCCACAATTATAGCACATCTTGATTTCCTTGCATTTTTGTAGCAGAAAATGTATTATGGAAAGCACGAAAAAAGGTGTTTTTGCTTTTGCATATTATTATCTATTGTCATTGAATATCATAGTTGTGATGAAAAAATGATTGCTTTGAAAAAGCTCATATATTGATCATTTTGCATTTACTGAATATTTTTCATTTTGATTCTTTCTGATTTTTTGTATTTTTTCCTCTCAATCATGTTTTCTAAATTCCATCTCGTGGAAAGAGGTGGGTGGCCACTGTGTGCCGACTCACCTGCTGCTATGCAGCAAGGCTCTATTCTTCCCCCCAGAGGCAGTGAAAAAATTCCTCCAAAGGCTTTCATATTATGATGCTGGGACTTAAGTCCCCTGATTTCTGCATAGGAGATAGTACACAACAAAATTAAGTTAAGTTGAGTATATGGGTCTCAAAATAGGAACTTCTACATAACAAGATTTACTTTGCTGAATAGTTTTTCCTTTATTAAGTAGAACTCAGAGTATAATCATGCAATTGCGGTTATCCTGAGAAGTCATCTCTGTCATAGCATCATACAGCTGCAAAATCTGCAAAAACATTTATGAAAAGACGTACCATCTACATGCAACTAAAATGATATCATATACTGTGATACACCTGCCAAATATGCATGTATTTTTCAAAATCATCTTTTATTTAAGAGCAAATGAGGTACACCCCACAATGTACTAGTACAAATAGTTGTAAAATATCTTGACAAGTTGAATGACACACTACTGACACACTGTATTTTTCTACCCAGATGTACAGGATGACCTTTTCTAGTCAATCACAGTTCTCTTGTGTCTTAAGGGTTTTGAAAATGGCCAAAAACTTTATTTTTAATTTAAGAGTGAATGAGGCAGGTCCTCCACACACTATACTACCATTAGCTGTGAAATATCTGGACAATTTGATGAATGCCACACTACTTACAAGCTGGATTTGTCTACTTAGATTAACATGATTTTCTAAACATTCTCAGATTTCTTGTGTCTCAAGGGTTTTGAAAATGGCAAAATACTTTTTGAGATATGAAGGGTCACAGCTGTGAAACAAGAGAGGGTTAGTGTATCAATTCAATGTTCCTTTGTAAATTTTTAGATTGTGAAATGACATTATTTTTATTTTGGGTTCACAAAACCTTGCTTGATGAACCATGTTAAGCTATAAAAAATAATAGATAATTTTGATTAATACATGTACCATGATGACCCTACAAGATGGGATTTTTACAAAAATGTATGTTGTAACTTATTTGCTCAGTCCTTCCTTTCTTGTGACATAAGTAGTTTTTGACATGGTTGAGTAGTTTTGAGCTATTAAGGATCATCAAATAAGAAGGGAGCAAAACGTACAGCTTACTTAATTGAAATCATCTTGTTGAAGATGAAGATATATTTGTATGATCTATTTTTTTGTAGTGTTTAATTTTTTCTTGATGTCAACATGTATAATTGACAAAATTATTTTGTTTTTAGTGTTTGTTTACTAGTAAGTAAACATGACATCCTTAAAAAACAAAATACTATGTTCCTAATTCACCTAAGTATATTTGCACAGCTGTTGTTGGTATTGAATTGAAAAGATGGTAATAGCAACCTTATTGAATAATATTGTGCATTGTTGAGTATCAACAGATGCAATTTGAAAGTTGTAATCAATACCATTTGATATTGAAGTTTTTAATGTTTGTTCAGTTCTTACAATGCCTTTCCAAATAGCATGATTTTTTGAAATTTCCAATGAAACAAAGATATTGGCCTTGACTATCTAGATTAAATGTAATAATAAATAACTTAATCAGTATCCTATCAGTATATATTGGTAAACATATCAAGAACAGTGTTTTCATATTTTTCAAGAACAAGTGGGATTATCCATTTCAAATCATTTAGAGGAAACACAGACTCCAACTGTCAATAATTTTGTCTTTGAATTCTCATGGGTCACAATCAAAACAATGTAACCTAAATGTAGATTTTGATATCTAATGAAAATACCCAGGTGATAACTTTGGACGTTAACTGTTTTGAACTGTTTAGATGGGTGGATTTCACTAAGAAGATATAATTATCACTCATTTTGGTCCTTCCAGTTTCTTTCTACTTAACTTTTACAACATTTTCCAAATGTACTCTTTAATTGATATGACATTACTCAGACTTTGGTTGCATGTCACTCAGTCAATATTATTTTTTTGTTCAATCCTTGCACTTTCACTTCTTAAGTAAGTCCTCTAGTGGAACTTGAAGGAGTTATCTAAAGGCTTTCAGCGTTTTTGAGTAATATGCAAAGTAAAACATATTATGCAAGATTTTTTTGAAAACCCCAATTTCAAAAAATTCTAATGCTCATTTTTAGAAAACAAAAATAGTATTATTTTTTGTTTGATAGGTACTCTGATGCACTAACACAAAATGATTCACCTAATCAAACTAAATTTTGTTACATAATTGTTCTATCTCATTTTGTATTTTATGTAATTTCAGATGTTTTGTTACCATTGTCAAGAAAAATGTTCAAAAGTTGTGACAGCAGCAGCAATCAACTCATTAATTCATATGGTGAATGTATATTAGATGCTGATTTGGTTGTTTTGAATCTCACCAATCAACTTGGAAAGATTATTTTACCCTCAGAAGAAAAAAAATCAAGAATTTTGTGACAAATCAAGTACAGTTTTCCTTCACTTTCAAGTAAATCATGCCGATTTTTCTTTGCCTTCTTTTGCTAACTCACACTCAAATTATGTCTTACAGTCTTCCAACTTTTCAAATGTTGTAAGAGGAAAGGGATCCCCTATGTAGATTCTGGTACAAGATGTGTCAGTAACTAAATTTCAACCAGAAAGAGCTAAAATGTCACTATTGTGTCAACATTTTTAAACAAAAAATCAAACAAACTAGAAAATGCTAGAAAAAATCCAGTCACAATGAAAATTTTGTTGTAGCTTAAAGCCACAAACTTCATAGGCAACTCATGCTTAATCAAATCACCAAAAATTGTAAAAACATGTTTTATAGTAAAAAACTTTACTGGTAGGCTACTAGCAGAGGTAAAAAATATTGATATTGTAACAATTTTGTACTGAGTCTATGTAAAGCTATGCACTTGCCAACACTAGGAGAGCACTTAATGTTACAACCTTATAACAAACATGGAAAACACAGCCTCCTGTTGTGCATACAATGCCATACCAAAATGTTTCTGGTGCTTTTAGCATCCTGGCTTGATTCTAGGAGTACCTGTTTAGTACTTTTAAAAGAGATAGTATTGATTTCCTTGGTCTCATTTGCACTGCATGCTGAGCATTTTCTCAGTATTTTTCTCTCAAGCAAATAATGGCTTCTCTTTGCTGTTATTAATTATTGGACGACGGACAATGGAACCTAACGAACGACGAGGCTGAGACCAAGGCCGATAAAGGATCATAAGTAGAAGCAATAGAAGTTGCTTCTTTCTGCTGATAATAAGAAGCCATGCGTGCCATCATTGAGGAATTGTTGCTATTGCATTCATTAATGCTTACTATGGCTTGATAGGCCAAGCGCCAAGCAGCCAGTTGTCGTGTCTCCACAATTTCCGTGAAACACTTTTCTCCACGGAACGTAGTGATACACAGTCCACTGGGATGAAAACAGATTCAGTTATGTAGAATTAGACTGGCTCGTGGGGAAGGCTGGCGGGTGTCGGATCAGGGCACGGTGATGGACTCGGATATTATTATTTTATGATCGGAGATTCTCACTACATATGCTTTCAAATCAGGGTCTTCCGCCTCATGTAGATCCCATATCAATTTCAAGACAAGACGAAATAAATCATGATATATGCGGAGCATTTCTGTTGTTGGTGCTACTTTTTGCAATCAACGTTGACAATGATCTTTGATGCTGACTTCCCTTCTAATTCGATGCATAGGTATGGTATTAGCCGGGGTAAGTGCTTTGTCTTATGTTTCTTTTAGGTGGGGATGAAGCTGTAAGTGAATTGATATTTGATATTGGCGTCGTTGAACAATTTTTCACACCCACGCCTGATACACCTCGCCATTAAATTTCTTTTGCTTTTGTACTTTAGCCTTGTTGTTGGACGATCAGCCTTAGCTTACTTACGTTGGCGGTGAGCTCTGGTACAACCAAAAATTAAGAATGGGACAGAGCGGAAAAGAGAAAGTTTGCTGATAAAGCCAACAATAATACTTGGACAATTTCACAGTTTCATTGAGTGCAAGATGATAGTATCCACTGCTATTTTGGTGGTACGTTGTTCGGTTTTCGTGGAATGAATTTTGCTGTCGGATTAGATATGCAAGGATGAGCAAATGAAAAACAACAACAAACTGAATGCCAGTGTCGAAAAAAAACTTGTTGAATATTGGCCTATTGAAAGAGAGATGAATGCCATGAGGCAAAGCTCATAGAAGTTATCTCTGCAGCATCTCGCTTTAGAATTGTCGTGATGGCTGTGATACCGAACACTTCAGCGCAACTCCATGAAGGGCGAAATTGATATCTTAGTCATATTTCTGCGATGGAGTCAACGTATCTGTATCATTTCACGTTTTTGAACTATGGATGGCAATAGCAAGTATTCTTTTTCTACTGTCGTCGGTTGGAAGTTAGAAATCTGGCCAATGGAGTCAAACGAGTCAATCCAGACAAACTCATCAACGTACCGACCCATCAATGCTTGTGAAAATGTTGGACGTTCTAGAAATGGCAGCATCATGTTTACAGATACAACTCACCGAGATTATCATCGCAATGATCCAAGTTAAAATGTCTGTGGCGGCGTCTTCAACCACGGGCTCAATGGCGGTTCGGTAGCGGCTCCATTGGGGTTGGCGGTGGAGTTAGTGCGACATCTCAAAATTGAATACGAAAACATTCACATGCATCTTCTCCGCAAGAAGAATGCGATACTTCAAAATTCTTCTAACGGAAGTCGTCGTTGCGGTCGTAGGATGGCATTTGTGGTGAATCGTGCATGAAATGAAACTTTTAGGGCTGAGCGTAATAGGCAGTTGAGTTTGCCGGAGAGTGGGGCGAACATGCCGACAAGGACCAGCAGTGTAACTAGTAGGAGCAGGGAATAGCGGGACTATTGGGCCAAGGAGTGGCATCGGGGCAAGTATCAGTGCGAGTAGCGTCAGGAGCAATACTGGAAGCAGCTACACGTACATCGCCACAGCAATCATCATCAGTATCATTGGCGCCGAATGTCAACGTCAAAGTCAGCATTGTCACGGCCACGTCCAATAGGAACTGCCACATGAAAAAATGTACCACAGAGGCTATTGAAATCTTCACTTCCCAATGCACAAAACAATAATCATCACAACAGGGTTACAATCTTGTCACATTCATTTGTCTGATGCTCTTTCAAAATTGAGTGAGCTCAAGGGCGAAAGTACCGCATCCAAATTCTCCGATGCCTCCATTTAAATGTTGTCGACTAAACTGAGTATTAAGCCCTTTGACGACCCTTCCTAGAGCGCGCTAGCTTCATTCTATGACGAGGTACATCTGCCTTGCTGCCTTTTTTTGGGTCTCCGACGCCTCCTCCCGTGTAATGGCACTACCCCATGATGGAACATTGGCAGATGTTCCCAGTAAGTTTTTATGTTTGCAAGTTTGAAAATGACATGTTTTTGATGAAGTATAAGTTCTCTCGTAGGTTCGTAATGATCCAACTTAGAGAACAACAATTGCAGAAAAGTATTTTATTTCTCATGGTCAATATTAATCTACATGCCCCAGCACAAGAAGTAATCTAGTAACGAAACAAATCATTTCTTCTTCTTCTTTGTCGGGCAGACGCGTTTGTGAGTTGGCCAATGAGTTACTTGGCATTGCTTTGAGCAATACCTCACGCTTCTGCATGGGCATTCCATATAATTTGGTGCATGTTCATGACACATATAGCAAGGGATCTTGGTACAAAAAGGAGATATCGACTGTAACTCAAAATCTTGCATCATCACATCTCTAGCATCGTTTTTGGCTTTTTCTTTCTTAGCATTCCACCAGTCATCTTCATGCATTTTCATATCAACTCCAATGCCGGTATATTTAAACTTTGTATTACTTCGTTGACACTTGTAGAGACTTTCGTGATATTCTCCAATGTTGGATGAAAGAATTGCATCTCTAATACACTGCAATGCTTTCTTAGGGGAAAGATACTTTTGCTTCAACGCAGCTTGACATGGTCGAGACTCTTTTCTGTGCAGAAAACAATTATCTTTCATACGATATCCAGCAACCGTCAAAAGACCAGCAAACACAACACCTGCCTTCTGGATTAATCTGTGCTCTTTGCTATCTAAAAGTTCCCCACATAGCATAGAGTTATCAACGTCTGAATAAAACACCAACATGTTGCGCAAAAATGTGCAATCTTGGTCCTCCTCGTCAGTTGTCCAATGCCAGTTTGGGCATTTGAGAGATGACACGTAGTGCCACTCAGCCATGACAAATTCCTTTGACCGTTTCAAAGCCAAGGCAGCAAAACTATGGGTCTGTCTCAAAGGTGCGTTGGGGGGCCTCTCAAAAATATGTTCATCCGTAAGATCAATGTAAACATTTGCTGCCTCTCGAAATTGTTTCGCCGCCTCCATCGCCTCTGCAAGCTGGACTATAGCCTTTGGACGCGGCCGATTGTCATAACTGACGGTGTAGACAGAACCATGGTTCACACAAGTATCAGCAAGTGTAATTCTCAAGTCTACACAATCCTTGTACAAGCCTTTACTATAGCATTCGACTGCCAGGAAGTTGAAAAGGCGATGGACAAAATATTCATCTGATAATTTCATGAGTTGCAAACAATTTTCTCTGAGAAATCTCTCCATCATCACCAGCAGAAGGCACGCCTTAGTATCATTTGGAATAATGTAGTGGTATCGAGAGTTCAAGTGTGTTAGGTGTTTGAAAGGTCTTCGGGAGTCATTTTCTTCGCCTTCCATTGACAGCCCCAACCGAAGAATGGGCATTTGGTCTGTGGGTAGAATACCAACCACAAACAGTTCTTCTGTAATGGCGCCGCACAAGTCATATGATCTGTTGTAGCTCCATTTTATTTTCAATGCCCCATTGAAGAATGACTCAATAATTGGTCTGCATTTCCTACTGAAGAGAGTAAGATCTTTGTGTTTTTTCGACAGTGGTGGGAGAGGCGTTCGTGGTATACGGGCATATGATGAATTCTGTGGTATCTTACATTCACAACCCTCCGGTAAACCACCCAAAAAAGGAAGATTTTCATCAGAGACAGACAGAAGAGAAGAATTAGCACCTTCCAATTCTTGGATGCTTTCCATAATAATCTTTTTCATTTGAAGCATGTCCGGGTTGTACTTGTCCAATTCCAGCCCCCTTTGTAGAGTTTCTCTCGCTTGCTCATACTCCCACAACCAATATTGCGCCTTGGCGAGGCGGTAATAGCCCTTGACAAACGACGGGTCTATTTCGATACATTTCTGAGCGGTCTCCTCGAATGAGACAACATCCTCCATCTTCTCATAGCAAAGCGCCAAGTTGCTGTAATAGGCAGCACGACTAGGATCGATCTTGATTGCCTTTTTGTACATCTTTGCTGCTTCTGGCCAGTTTCCCTCTCCCACGAGCTTATTGCCCTCGGCTTTGAGTGCCTCTGCTTCCATCTTGCTGTTCGTTGTTAACGCGGCAGAATTCAAGCCTCCTCTTCTATCGGCGACCCACCCCCACCCTTGCAACTGATAATACTTCTTCTCTCTTTTGTTACAAGGGCACCCGCCCAAATACTCTACTTGTACTTAATAAATTCAACAGGGAATGAGAGAAACGTCGAGAATGGAAATCAAGAAGTCAATTTCTTTCCATGTTAAAGGTATTTTGTTTGATTCTAAACAGCTGATCAAAGTTAATATTAATTCCTCTTTTGAAATCACGCTATTTGATCCAAGCTGGTATCTTACCTTTTTAATTTAAAAACCTCTTTTTGATGGCAAGGACGTTTTTTTTAGATCCAGCTCTGATCCATCCAGCTTTCATCAGCCTATTTTATTATGGCCAGCTGATGACTTGGTCAGAATTCAAAAATGAATTTTTGTTGCAGTCAATGACATGATTGGTGGATGATCCAGAATTGTATGTTGGTGATAATATGGATCCCAGCAGGGAAAATTGTAGCACAAAAAATATCTAGCAAACTGGTATGAATACTGTTTTGCAAATCACTGTCAATTGAACATTTTTTAGTCAATTGGTGTCAGGTCACAAGTACTTTTTTGTATTTCTTTGCATCAAAAAGAAGNTTGCTTGCATACAAATGACATTGCATCAAGCTGCATTTAACTAGAATTCCATTTTTGAATTCAAATGCATTAACACTGAAGTAGATCAATAATTTTTACATTTTGTGAAAATTCCAGTCAATGAAAAAAAGATTAGTGATATCCATATCACTTTCCTTTTAGATAGAGTTGGTCTGCACTGGTAATCAGAAGGTCTCCAACATGATCCATGCAAAAATGTAAGCATCATGGAGAAGTTTTCAATTGATCAATTCGAGGTAATTTGATTTCTTCTTTCGTAGACTTTCTACATTGAGTATAATTTTTCAAACAGGCTATGGACAAATAATTCTAAAAATTGGGTTAATTGTTTCACAGACTCTATTCACAACTTGTTAACCAAAAAAGCTAGAAAATAAATTCAGAAGAGGATAATTTTCTAAAAATAAATAAACCAGAAAGACACAACAGAAAAAGGAAAGTGCTCAGAAACGAACCAAAAAAGGGCAACATAATTAAAAAAAAAGAATAGAAAAACCTATGAGGCAGCCTACAAATTGAACTATAAAAGAACTTAAAATAAAGAATACAAAAGAAAGTTAAAAAGTCTACAATGAAAAATGCAAAAGAACCCACAATGGAACCTAAAAAAATGCACAATGACCTGCAAAATGACCTGAAAATGGGCATATGAGAAAACAGCTCAAAAAAGAGCCTCTATAATAGGTAGTAAAGGGGCCTACAAACATATTTAGAAAATGAGAACAGTTTAGATTCAAAATGAGCTTAGAAAAGTGCTTAACAAAGAAAACCAAGAAAACGGCGGGGTAAGACAGGACCTGGAAAAGACTAAAAGAAGGAGTCCCTAAAAGAGAGAAAAGACACAGAAAAGGGAATGGCCTATTCTTTTATAAATGTTTATGAGTATTTTGTCCCTTGTGAACAACTGATTGTTGATGCATGAGATATGAGCAATAAGTTAGGGTCATCACATACACACAAAATTAAGATAGAGCATGGTAGAGAGTGTGCTCTTGTACCATACCACAACATTGTATCTACTTGAACATAGCTTGATTTCTTCACAAATATTAAATCTTGATAAAGCAATTAAATTGTTATCATTCTTTAGAATTCCTTGTAATTATTTTGAATTATTGATGCAACTCCATTGATAATTGGAACTAAGAATAAAAATATGTGCACATTGGTGGTTGGTGGGGATGAGTACAAGAGAAGTGTACTGGGTACAACTGAATAAAAATAATATTCATATTTTCTGTACAAATTTTAAAGTTTGTAGCAAACTTCAAATGTCTGCTTATTAAGTTCTATTTCTTAAGATAAGATTTACTTTAGAAGAGGGGATACATTAGGGTTAGAAAAAATAAGGAGAGCAAAATATAACAAAAAATAAAAAGAACACTGAAATTAGATCAAAAGGTTGAAAAGTTGAATGATAGTGTGATAGATAAGTCAAATGAATTATTCAAGAAAACACATAGATTAAACTGAATCAAAGTCAGTTATAAATATAAAAGCATAAACTTAGCATACAAAAAATAACAATCACAGAGTCTAGATAACATTGATAGCAGATCTAACCATCAAAGGAACCTGCATAGGATAAGAATCTGGATAACATTATTATTAATGAATATCTAGGAGATAATAAGTTCATTATCCCAAAAAAAATTAAAACTAATCAGTAAATAAACAGAAAAGGTACTAAAAAAGATAATGAGAAAGATCTGGAAACAACCTAACAAATAGACAAGAAAAGATATAGTATGTGAAAGAACCTAGAAAATAAGGTAAGAACCTAAGAAATGAATAGAAAATAAATATGAAATGGAAAACAATAAAAAAATATGTGCAATAAAATTGATGATTTATATATATTATCAAATAAAATGAAGAATATAATAGGCAATACTTTCTAGAGTAGTACTAGGGGGGATCTGGCAAAAAAAATCGGGCGTATTTTTCAGGGTTCCACGTGGCCCATTTTTTTTATTTTTGGCGAATTTTTGATTAAACGGGCGTTCAGCGAACAATGCTTGAAAATGG
>JALLOT010000421.1:0-20475 GCA_036939595.1 Thalassiosira livingstoniorum
TTGTTGAGTTGGCTATTGGTTGGATTGGATCATGTATGAAACGTGACAGATGCAAACACCAGGGATCTCTTAGTTACATTGGGAGAAGAGATGAGTGTGCACAAAATAGACCATTGCCATCAGAAGGTCCTTCCTACAATGGTCATTTCTTCTACAATCAAGCTATGAACCATGTCTACTGGCCCATGGTACTTAGACTAACACAGTATCTTTGAGGTTTTACTGATCAAGCTTCATGCCAATTCTATAAGTACCTAAATGATTTATACCCCCATAAATCTTCATGCATTAGAATAACTTGTCTCACAATATTGTCAATTGATTTCTTATGCAAAATTCATGCTGATCTCAGAGATCAAGTAACAATGTTTGTAACAGAAATTTTTATGATGCTGGGTAACATTTTGAACACTGAGGGCTTGGGCTTCAAATGTTGGCATGAGGCATTCATAACAAGAATGTTCATTGAGACTTTTGGCTTAATCATTCCAACTACTTGTTGCTATCAGTTTGTCAATCTTTTTGGCATCATTTTTGATATGGAAATCATTCAATTCTCCTGTATGCCAAGTCTTGGCATTTGTTATTGGATCTGCTCTTCTTGGGTACACATGTTTTTGGCTTGTTTGTTTGTGCATTGTACTTCTGTTCCCATTTTTATTTGTCCAAACAAATATTTATTGGTTGAGGCCCTTATGCAAGAATATTTGCATGGGGATCAGGAGATGAAGACTCCAAAGGACAAACCACAAACAGAGGACCTGTTACAAGATCACAGACATGTTCAATAACTCCAGTTGTTTAAAGAACTGCTGGAGCTGGAGGTGTAGTATCCATTACTACCCAAAGAAGGACTTCTGGGGTTCAAAGACCTAATTCAAACAACAATAGACAAAGGCAAAGAAATCGTAATGCACACCCAGGTACTCCTATCAGGAGAAACAATCATTGTGTTCTGCCCACTAGATCAAATAGAAGTTCACATTTGCCTGCAGTTACAAATATGTCAAGGCAAGACCCTGGTTACCATCATGCAAACCGGCAAATGATGAGGCAAATGTACGAACAGCATCGTTCAAGATGTAATTCCCCATTGAACACATGTGATGTTAGTTGATAGTTAATCACTAGTATTTAAGGTAAATTTTTGTTTGAAAAGAAAGTGTTTTTCATGTATTTGATTCTGAACTAATAGTTTTATTCTCCACTACAATATCCATCACTATCATCTCCATTTATTGAACAAGAATCATTGTCTGAATCATCACTCAATATGCCAGCCTCAAAATCATAATTGATTGCATTTCTTCTGTTGAATTCCATTGTCATAAAAGGTCTATCATCAGTATTCAAACAGTACGCAACATGGCCCAATTCATTTTGTCTCATCATTTGGTTGATATGCCAAGGTAAAGGATTATCAACAAGTTCTGCTCCAGTTCTTGATTTGGTGACAAAACTTTCTGTAGGTAAACAATGCATCAAACTTTCTGACCTTTTACCACAGGAAATACATCACCACTTGCTGTGTGGATTGTTGTAGATTGTTGTACTTTCCATGGCTTTGTTGCCCATTTAACCAAATAAAATGGATTATCTCCATCTTTGTGTACTGCATATCCTCCAATGTTATCGATTTCAATGCTAGATCCAATTGTTTCGCCAGGTCCCATTACAGTTTGAATGATGCATTCCTTCATCATTTCCAAATCACATCCCTTTTTGGCTTTGAATGTCAGTAGTTTCCAATCTTGTACCCACTCAAAATAGGATTGAGTAGGCAATTTTGAGGAGTACCAACATATCTTGTTGCTATCGATTCATTCATTTTTCCAAACAAGCATTGGAGTTGCAAGGAAAGCACCTACAAGTAATGAGATCAACTCCTAATTCTTGATGCAATCTGAAATTGTAAAATGATCACATGCCATAGAATTCTCCTCTTTCAAAATTGATTGCACTGAACTTCAATCCTTATGCTGGGTTTCCCTCCATTGGCCTTTTGATGCAATGACGCTCACTGATTGCTCTATTTTTGTGGAGAACTGAATTTGGATTATACAGACCGGATCTTCTACTCCTATCAGCAAGTAAGGGAAAGCAAATATCTGCCAAACTAACTCTCACATCATTTTCTGCTAAGTGAGTTAAACCACCTTTTCTACCAATTTTGGTTTCCATTGGGTTCAAGGCTCTGGAAGCAAATTCTCTTGACAAAAATGTTTTATCCACACCATTGAGAGCATCAACCAAAGCTTTACCACCCAATTGTAAATGCAACAAAACTCACTGCTCAAAAGTGTCAATAGTTTCAAGACATTTCCACACCGGTATTGAGTACAACATCCATCAACTGGGCCATATACCTTTTTCACATCACCTCTTTTTCTCTTCATGATCTGCTATCATGAGCTTGAAGTTTTCATAAACAACAGCAGCATTTTGTTCTTGATCATCCAAAACACATCCATAGAAAATATTTTTTGCTCTCTTTCAAATTCAACATTACAAAGCACACCCTCTTGACTCAACAATTGCAACTGTCCAAAGCCTTTGGGCTGTGTTTCTCCATTTGCCCTCATTTGCCACTTGTCTGTGAAATCACGGAGTGTTAGCATGATTCCGTTTCTGTATGTAGCAAAGGCTTCTTTCTTCCAATCATCTTCTATCATTTTTTTTGCTAAGTATATCACATATCATTTGATGGTAAAACATTTTCTTCAAGAGTTTATGTTAAGTGCCACCTGGTTTTGTGTAGTCCTTCAATGGCTAACTCATCAATACCCTCATTTTTTTAGTCAAAATTTCACCACATCCCTTTCTCTTTTTCTTTTTCTTGTTTTGCTCATCATTTTTGGGATTAATTGTGTTGTTTTTGGTTGTTGCTTTGCCTTTGTTAGCTTGTTGCCTGGAACCTTTTTTTAATTTGAAGATTTAGTTGATGTTTTTTACTTTTTGTGGCTGTTTGTTTTTTTTTCTCAAGATTTACCTTTTCAATTTCTTTCTTGCACAGCAAGCAGCATTTTTCTTTTGTGGTATTGTCCTTACCCAAGGGCTCATACGGGTGTCTGGTGCAGTAAGAAGTTTCTTTGAATATGTAGTACTTTATCAATTGCCTTGATGTTTTTTGTATTCTGATTGTTGATAGAAATCTTTGCATTCCAAGCATTCCCCCAATATACATGCAAACTTAGGAAATTTAATTCCATTAATCTGATTCTTTTGCAACCTAACTGAGCTGCGGTCTCTTCAAGATTGCCGTACAAATGCTTTCCTTCTGGATTACTTCATTTTTGTAGGCATACAGCTTGTTTAGTGGGTTGTTGGTTCTTCTTGTGTCTCACTTGCAAGAGTTTAGTTTGGATTTCCTTTCTTGTATTTCTTTTTTCCTTCCAAGATTCAGTGATAATTGATTTTCATTCCCAATTACATGGACTTGGCATCCACACGTCAGTTTGCCAGATTCTGTCATGGTACATACATGGTTGGGCCAATATTTTCTCATGGTACTGATGCAAATTCTAGGCTTTCCATTTTCATCAGTTGCCTCCTCCAGACTGCCATCATCCTTGCTTTTGATCATAGTTTGATAGACTTGGTTTGGGGTCAACCCAATTTTGATTATTGAAACAGCCTTCTTTGTTCCGTCCTCTTTGTTTACAATTTTTTCTTTGAAAAACACAAAATTGAATGCTTCAAATCATTTCTGAGTTCAATGAAAACAATGAAAAATAAATAAAACTAACTATTCAAATCTTTTTTGTAGACTTGGTGTGTATATATTTTTTTCCTCTCTTTTTTCCTCTGTTTGGGATGATTCAAGATTGAAAATGATCAATGATCCACTTCAGCATTTTTGGGAGAACAGAGTCTGGGTGTTTTGACCATTTTTTGTGAGTCTTTGCTACCTTGTAGCAATTTCTTTCCCCTTTCAACATTAGTTTACTTTTGGCTTTTATTGAGGTGTAGTTTCTCCTAGTAACTTTTACATATTTTCCAAGTTCAGCATATGGAATTTGAGTGGAGATATCAGTTGAGCTATAGCCATTGCAATTTTTTGAGTTGGGTGTTCCAATAATTCTCAACAAAAGGGTGTTGGTATAGTTCTCATTTTCTTTAGGGCGGAGTTGCAGACCTTTGCCTTTTGCTTTGGAAAACACTTTCAGTACATTGTTTGTAACAGAGTAACAGAATTTTGTTGCTGGATTTGAAGACCATATGGATTGATAAATGGACCGGAGCTTTGGGTGAGAAAGAGCACTTTTTAACACATCCTTTTTGTCTTCAAGAGATGGTGATGATTCTGTGAAGTATGAAACAATTTGTCCCACAAGATAGAATTTGATATTGTTTTCTTTTTTGGTCTTGAAACCATGTTGATTTCATCTATTGGCAAGGTAACTTGATTCCCAATAGCATTAGCACTACAGGACTGTTGTTGTGAGTTAAAATGATTGGTGAAGAAGTAAGGGATGAGAGAGAATTGGTGATGGGATTCAAAGAGGGAGACCCACATAAATTTGAATCCAACACAGGACTGTTGTTGTGAGTTAAAATGATTGGTGGAGAAGTAAGGGATGAGAGAGAATCAGTGATGGGTTTGAAAGAGGGAGACACAAATAAATTTGAATCCAACATTTTTAGTTTTTTGATGACTTGTGGTTTCTCATTACCATTTTCCAAATCCAGAGTGTCTAAGAAATGTGTTGAACCACTTAATGACATTGGAGACAGACTTGATGTACTACTGAGAGAAGATTATGGTGATTTTTCATTGTCACCAATTGGGAAGTTCAAAGGGGATTTTACCAAAGGGCCAATATTTTATGGGTTAGATCTTGCTTGAAAATACAGCAGCAAAGATGTTTTGTCAAGTCCACACCATTCCTTTGATGGATACACAAATGATTTATTGTGTTTGAGTTTACTTTGTGGAAGCTTTGAAGAAATGAAATCAATTACACACGTCAGGCATTCAACAACTTTCAAATCAGTATCTTGATTCAATTCTTGTTGCAACGCAACATCATGGTTGTGGGCTTGTTGGTAGGAATATATGGTACTCAAATTCTCTTTTGATTTTCTCTTGATTCCTTTTGGCTTGTCATGGTTACCAGCAATTGGCTGTGTTTCTGTGTGCCATTGGTATCAGTTGTTTTATGATAGTATTCTACTTGCTACTGCTTATGATGAGTGGTGGAGAAGTGAAAATGTGAGAAATTATTTGGCGCATCAAAAGTAATGCTAGGTTGAGGAAATTGTTTCCTAGTATGGGGGAAAATAAGTTCTCTTTTTTAAAAAACAATCAAATTATTGAAGAATAAATTTTGATAACTTATTTATGTACTTTTGACATTGAGCTCTCCAAATATGTCCAAGTTCCTTGCCTCTCTCTCAATGAAAAATTAATATTTTTAAAAAATTCCAAAAGTCTCCAAATGTCAAATATAAGGAGATTTGGAGACTATTTTGGTTGTATAATGTTTATGTAGAAATGAAATAGCTAGAAGTGAGGAACATGAGGTTTACACAAGCTAGGAGAAATAAGAAGGAAAATAGGTAAATAGCCTAGGTACCATAATAATTTGAAAGCTCCCTACTATAATTTGTGCTTTTAGAAAAAAATGGTCTCAATTGCAATAACAAGACTTTTTGGCCATCAAGGAAATTATGCAAGTTAAGAAGAGCGCATCAGAAGAGAGTTTTATGAGTAGTACCAACCCAGAAGAAGAAACTAGAAGTATCAAGAGTGGATTGTTTGATAAAGGAAGTAAGAAATCACCCTTTTCAAGGAGTGCTGCCTCAAGAATTGCAGAAGAAACGAGATCAGGCACCAAAGGTACTCATCAGTTATTGGAAGAGGAGTTTGAATAAAGTTGTTGGAATAACATGGAGTGGGGAAATTTTTGAGAATTTTTTCTTTTGGGCAAACCTTTTGATAAGTGTTCAAATGATGAAGGAAAACTTTGAGAAAAGAGGGTAATATCATGGAAAAGTGGGTATTTTTAGGGAAAAGGAGAACCATTGTGTGTATAATGCATGGATCTATTTTTTAATAACTTAATAATGGGGAATATTCATTGACAAGTCCAAACTAAGCATTTTTTCTTTTGATTAATCAAATTTTAAGTAGATTCTTCTCACTACTTTAATTATTTGATCTTGATATAGATATGGGTCTTAGCATTGTGGATTCTTTCAATATGTCACAATTTGTCAGCACCACTTTCAGTCATGAATCTTATCAGGTGAAACCCAAATGAGAATTGTCAATTTTTCCCTACATTTAGAAAAACATGCCTTGTCCTATGCAGAGAAAAATGCTTTCCCCTGAAAGCAAGGGGAAACAGTGAAGAAAACAAGTAATGACAAAATTCACTAGAGGAAAACACAACACACAACCACAATATAGTAGTTGTTTTGATAGATTTCATTTTTGGACAAACCCAACAGGAACTAAATTTTACTTAAAATGAACAAGAAAGGATTTTCAAGATATTTCAAATCATAACACAAATGATGCTACAGTTGAGAGAGATTTACAAGAAATGGTTATGTACTCTTTAGAACTGATATTGAGTTGGAGTGGTATGGGATGGTTCAAATATGCAGATCACCAGCCAGAAAATTATTCACATATACATATTGGATACAGACACCACTTGCATTGAGATAACCACAAATGTTTTTCTCATAGATGACCCCAGATGCTCCTCCTGGATGATTGAATGGTATTCAGTTTGGGTTTTGTCATAGTGTTGGTTTTGGTTCCAACTCTGTGGAAAATTTCTGTTGCAATACAAAACTAAGATGGGCAAAAATGTTTGTTGCAAAAACCAATTTGGCTCTTTTGAAATTTTCTGTAGGTACGGAGTCAGTTTCTTTTGGCTGTTTGGTAAAATCTTTTCAGTGCAAATATGAGATATGATTACAAATGTTGCTGAAATAGGTATGTTACTGATTTGATATTTTATTTGTACATGGTACTCTGGTTGGTTGAGCCAATAGTGATATAGGTAAAATTTAGGACTAGGAGGGTTCTCTTGAAAAATGAAAATCTCTTAGAATAATCAGTATGTTTGATAGTATGAGGTCAAAAGTGAGTGAAGAATGAAACACCAAATGTTAATAGAGCTAGAGCTGCAATTATCCTTTTTCCCTTTACCCCTCAGAGGTCTGTTAACCTTTACCCTGGGTAATTACCCGGTAAATCACAAATTTACCCAGTAATTACCAGGTAATTTCTCAGCCTCAAAATTACATAGGTAAATGGTGGACATGGTAAATAAGTTAAGTGGTGGTAAATGAGGGTAAATGATGATAAATACGAGTAAATATTGATAGATGATGATAAATGATGGTAAATGAGGGAAAATGAGGATAAATGAGGGAGGGTAAATGAAGGTAGACGAAGGTAAATGATGGCAAAAGAGGGTAATTTAAACCAAAAATAAAAATAAATGCATTATTTTTATGAGATAACTTACTTTTTATCAAACAACAATATTTTAAAGTTGTTTTTACTCAGAATTTCGAATTTGAAGCATCAACTGACCCGGGGCTGAAGTACATCAATGGGCATGGATGATTTAATGTGTTTGTAGAATATGACAGATGGTAAATGGTGGAGGTAAATGTGTCATTAACCTGGTAAATAGGAAGGGTAAGTACTTGGTTTACCCATAGTAAAGGGTAATTATCATACTCAATCCAAAACTAGAATTAATTGGTTAATTACCCTTTACTAGGTAAATTACCTGGTAAATGTACCATGTCCATCCATTACCCATAATGCAATGGCTCATAACCTGATTTTTCATGCTCTTATACACAAGATAATATCCTTAGAAGTTTCCTGGCAATATTGATACTCCTACTAGCATCCACTCTCATCACTCTTCAAGATGTGCAAGGCAAAAAGAATTTCATGTGTCAGAGGAAAGTTTGTACTTATTCCTGCACATGAAAAAAATCAAAACTCTTTTCACAACCGTGTTCTAGCAGTGCACTCTTCCTGGAAGTCCACCAGCCTGGGTGGAACCCAATATCATGGGCACAGAAGCTGATTGAGCCCACACGTGCTACCAACTGCACTATCATGACTCTGTTGGCCATTGAAACAGGTCTAGATTATCAATTACATCAACACTGTCATTGCCTCTCCAAACTGAGTTGGCAGACATTTCAGTATTTTTTTGATGAGCAACACTTTCTCCATTATCTTTGTGGATAGCACCGCTGGAAAGAGCAGAAAAAATAGATTTTTTAGGTATGGTCCACTAATTTGACCTTTTCAGTAGTTAGAGTCAAGGGTGACACGTTTTGGATGGCCATACCTTAAATGCGGCTATAGCAACAGAGCATGCCTTCTTAAAAAAATATTGGCAAAAATTCAGTATCTTTGGTGTTAATGTAATGGAGTTTTTGGTCCTTGTTGTATTTTGTGTTTATTGTGGGATTGGAGTATGGGATAGTTACTGGAACTAGAATACTTTGTTCTATGTGTTATGTTGATTCTAGGTGGAAGGTTTATAGGATTACTTTAATGTTGAGTTATGTTTAAGAATATCGATGACAACCATGAGTTTTGAAACAATAACCTGTTTTTTTTTCATTGGCTTACATAAGATATTTTGTTATCATTTTGGAGGTTTTGTGTCAAAAGGAACCATATAATATTGTATGTTATCATAGTTATTATCATTTGACTCTTTTTTTGTTTTGAGAGGATAATATTAATTGAAAGCTACATTGAATTGATGAACATTGCTACTGTCAACAAGTATAATGTGTCCCTAACTTGTTGGATGTGGTATATACAAGAAGTTAAGTTCTGATTTTTTAATTGTTGAATTGGCGTGTGTTTCCTATCTAAACATAAGTAACAAAACAGTATCAGTCACACTGCTTCAAACCCTAACTTTAGAATTGAGCATTTGATAATGGAGTGTGGCAATGCTGCAGAAATATGATTGGAAACAATTATCAGTAGATCAGCTTTAGCTCTTCCTTGTCTTGTTGATTGATGATTCTAATTGGCAGACATAGAAAATTCAAGTATACATTTTGAAACTGAATTATCAACTTAGTAAGGGCTATGGAGAGTGAATTTGCATCTGGTCATTGACTGTACATTGCTGTGGGCATCCATATCTTCAAAAGAGCAAATGCCACTATGTAGAAGTGATGTGATCAAATCAGTACAGAGTTTTCCTGGTTGCAGTTGAGTTATTCAAACCATGAAATTATTCATTTCATAAACATTTATCTAATTGTGTGGCTTCTGCAAAAAAAAATAATGTTGTGCAAATAATTTTTTCAATTGGTACTTTTAAATTTTACAATAAATACTTTTTCATACAAATAAACTTGTTTGATACTGATGAGTCATTATAATTGAACACAGCACTTGTGCCAATGTGTTTTGTTCTGCAATAATATAATTCCTTATAGAATCATCTAACAGGTTTACCATATATATCAATTGAAGTTGGAATGACAGGGATCATCATATTCTCTACAGTGGTGTCAGTAGGAGTGGGTTTGTAACCATCCATGTCAGAAGTGCAATATTGATATCATTTACTGCAAACAATAACATTCATGACAATTTTGGAATTGGTATTTTAGAAGATGCATATGATAGGTGTTGGCTTTGGAGAAATGTCATTGTTGAAGGCAAAAAATACGTTCTATGGTAATAAATAAATACTTTGGCAATTATTGTTCCAGTAACTTTAATCACTGCAAGCACTTGCCAAAAAAATATTCATACAGAGTTTGCTAGTAATTCTGGGATGTTCACCTACTATTTCAAGGGCAAATCGCTAGTTTAAGTAAAATTGTTGACAGAATACTTTCCAATTCACAGTGCATTTTATACAAAAATTCAATAAAAAGTCACCAATGAAAAGACTCTAAATTTCATGAAGGCCACAATGACATCACACAATAATTAGTCATTGCTCCTAGGATCTGTTCCTGGGCATAATGCAACTTTAACTGAGACATGCTGCTCCATATGTAGATTTAATATGCTATAATGTTATTCATATGATTATAGAGGCATCAAAATTGGAATACTTCTTTTACCATCAACTTACAAGCAAGTTTAATCTGTGTAAATTTGTTCAGATTTTATCGTAAAATACTCAGAATGGAAAATGGGGATTGTGTGATTTGAAAAAAGTGCAACACAAAATGCTGGGGTGACAATGGGCCCTTAGAGTGAAGCAAAGGTTGGATTTTTTTAATCAGACAAGTCATGTCATTCTCTGTCATCAAGTGTTGATTAAAATGAGAACGAAAACTTCAAAGTAGCTCTAAATATGTTCCAAAGAAGTTCATATAGTTTCCTAGTAATGCATGAAAAGACTTTAATGAGTTATGAACCTAGCTTCTGGCAACACTTCTGTGGAATTCTCGGCATCGGCTAATAATCATTCAGTTACTGGTGCAACCGGTATTATGAAGTACTCCGGAAACATTTTTTGACAAAATATCATTCAAAATAATCAGAGGCATCTGTACGCTGCAAAACAAAAGCAAAAAGGAAATGTAGAAATGGAAAATTTGTAAAAGAAAAAAAGCATGGCTGACGTTTGGATCTGGTGTCTTCGTGCAAAGCCATGCCGGTCTCTAGGATAAAATGTACATAGTTAGATTCTAAAATTGTGTTTTAGACTGGGAGGATTTCCAATTGAACTCAAAGATGATCAAAGACATTCAGCTTTGTGATCTTCTCCTAGCCATCATCTTCGGTCAGTCTTTGGCCTTCAATTCATACTTCTTAAGCCATTTGTTTGTCATATTGAAAAGTTTTTTTCTTGATCGTGCTGATCTATTCATAGTCCGACTATGAGATGATGACAAACCCATCATTTTATCCCATTCCATCAACTGCTGGTGGCTTTTCTGAGTATTGACCAGTGAAGTTTCCATTCGCTGCATCAGCGAGGCATCAAGGTAATACATTGGGTTTTTGCTGGTGGGGCGTGCTGGTGGGATGAATTGAGCAAGAACCTCATTTTGATATTTCAATAGCGATGGGAGATTTGGTGGTGTCATTGGTATTGGCGAAAGAGGAATATCAGACTTATTTTCAGGGGCTGTAGTTCGTGTATAACCTGAATTGCCAACTGTTTGAGTACTGCTTGCTGCTTGATTTTTGTTGGCGAGTTCTTGCGCATTCAGGTCATGTCTATGTTGGGTTTTCTTGCTGGCGCTCTGACTGTCCTCACTCGACGAAGCGTTTCCGTCACTATTTTTATCTGCATGATCTTCGCCTTCGCCGCTGCCGTTTCCTTCTCCTTCACCACTTCCTTCCCCGCTACCGCTGCCAACTGAGGGAGAAAGACTTCCATCGCCAATGTTTACTACAGAACGAAGTCCGCTGAGGCAAGACGTACTTATGGATGAGGTTCCTCCATTCGAATCACTTTTACTCGAATTTTCACTGCTGCTGCTACTTGCTCCGCTTGCTTCTGCATACTTCCTCTTGCGGGTTTTGATCTTATGGATCAACCCTTCGTTCAAACTCCTGCTAAAGTCGCCTCGATTGACGCCATCGTTGCAATCAACTGGTGCGCCATTGATGGTCTTTTTCCTGCTGGTAGGTTTCTGATCCTCGCTACTAATGGAAGTGGCGTATCCGTTAGATTGGAAGTCCTCTTGTGGGTCACTGCTGCTTTCTTTATGACTCGCTGCCGCAGTAATAGCAAACTGATTCTTCTCACGACCAAAGGATTGCGTGGCACCACCAGCATCATCCAATGACGAGGAAGAAGAATCACTGCTCTTCAATTTACCTCCAGCTCTTTGGAGAATGACATCGATGTCACTTGTAGATGTAACACTTGATTTTCCAGAGTAGGTTCCTCCCGGTGCCAAAGAACCCAATGACGAGCTCTCCCTCTTTTCATTACCTTTGTTTGGTTCGGTTACTTCCAGAGTAGATCCAATCTTTATTCGTTTTTCTTTTTTCTGTTCAGAAATTGGAATGGAAGAAGAATCTAATCTTTCCGACTTGTTGTTGGGTTTTGGATGATAAGAAAAAGAATCAACACCGCTACTATTCATGTCGCTTAGTTTGGTGTCATCTTTGGGAAAATTTCGGACATGTCTCCGAAGTCGACTTTGGTTCTCAAACATCATGGGATTAGGCGATGCCAAGGTAGCCGATGCAGCAAAGGTGGCATTTGAGTAGGCAGGAGGAAAGTCGTCAAATTCCATTGGACTTTTGCTACCTTTGCTGCTCTTTTTGCTCCCGCCATCACTGTTATTGGCACTATTGTTCGATGAGAAATCTTCGGAGGTGAACTCGGATGTGCTGTGATGGATCGTAGAAAGTCCGGAGGGTGCAGAATTTGCCTTGCTAGCTGTCTGACCTTGAAATGGCTTGGAAGAAGGCGATAATTGAATCTTGCCGTCATTACGATGGCGGCGATGATATCCGTGGGGATGGTCCTCAGAGGACCTACTATCTGACCTACTGTCGGGCCGATCTTCTTTTTCACTTTTGCCACTGCTCGATCGTCCACTTGACGATAATTCAACCGCCGTCAACCCCGATGATCTTTCTCCTTCTCCCGAACTGCTACCTTGACCTGAAGATTCGTGATTCCTGGAACTTGAAGCGAGACTACTACTGCTATGATTACTGTTACAAATGCTTGGCTCCAAACTTGAAGCCCTATTCTTTGCCTCCGCTTCACATTCACCTCCTGCAGGAGTCTCACTATCACTTCCACTAGAATCCTTTCCATTGTCACTATTACTCTTGGAGGCACTGCTATCCCCCTCTCCACTTCCATCCATCACGACATCGACACCACTCCCGCCACTGCCCTCATTACCACTTCCGCTATTTTGTCCCTCACCGCCACTACCGTCATTGCTTCCGCTGCCACTTCCACCCGAAGACGACAGTCCACTACTTCCAATATTTACTTCGGAAGCAATCCCATCGAGGCACGATGTATTCAGAGATGTGAAGTCGCCACTGCTGCTGCTAATACCGTTCCCGCTCCCACTACTGCTGCTATTGCTTCCCTTATCACTTTTACTGCTTTTGCTGGAAAGTTCACTGCTGCTGTCTGTAGGGCTTTCTCGGTTTTCTCGGCTTCGGTCGTGATATTTTCGTTTTCGTGATTTGTGTTTGTTGAGCCAGTTTTTTTTGTTGCCAAAGGACGAGATGCCAGGTTGTGTGTCAATTTTTTTGAGGTTGTTGCTCCCTGTGGTCGTGTCATTGTTTTTTGTATCCGAAAGACTCTGAGGTAGCGATGCTAGCTGCTGTTTATTCACCTCCACATTCTGAATACCCTCCGGAATCTGATACGAATCATTCTCATTCATAGAAGCATTGCTAGACGATTCTTGTTGATTCTCGCTGTTGGAAGTGGCATATCCACCGTTGGAATTGTTGGAAGCATTGGATTGTTGATCTTCATTGGAATCACTTCGTTCTGTTCTTCTTCGTTGCCGTTTGCTGGTTAGTGGAGAGTTTGAAAAAGGTTGTTCCTGATTCTGCTGTTGTTCGATAGGTGTTTGATGTTGTGTGGCAGGGCCATCTTGCTGTATACTACTTCGGAAAGCAGTGCTTTGAACTTGAGTTTCCGTGTCGTTGCTCTTGTCGGGGGCGCCGTCTCCGTCGTCACTTTGGGAATTCAGGCTCGACTGACTAACTCTCAATGACGACGACGATGGAAGACTTGCCTGTCCCAATGACCTTAATTCGTCAAACTGCTGCTCCAATTGTTGTATTGGGAGCTCGCTCCGGTTGTATTCTCCAGCATTCTTTGAGTTTTGAACATGCCTCGTTGATTGTCCTTGCGTGAAATCTCGTTCTTGAAGATTATCAGTCCGACCTTGATCATCCAGGTCTTCTTGCAAAAAACATTCTTGGAGTGAGGGACCCTCTTGAACTTCTTGCAGTCGATGATCCTTGGTTTGGTTGCTATCTTGGCTTCTCCTGAGTGAGTTCGGGGACTGGTCCCTTCCGTGAGCTACTGCTGCCGTCGCTTCTTCTCCCAATGCAATTATGTTCCCCTCTTCAGATGCTTTCTCCCGCTCACTTGCCTTATTTGCATTAACATCACCACCTCCGTCACTATTATTCGAACTACTAGCAATCTCATGATTCAAATCTTGATCCATTCCACCACTACTGCTATTGTTGGAAGATATTTCTTCCGATGTGAATTCGGACGTGCTTCCGCCATTTTTGCCATTGTTGGTGGTTCTGATATTAGAAGAGGCGTCATTACTATTTGCATTGAATGTATCAAGACTTTTCTTGCTGAGGTGATTGTTGATCGTGAGAGAAGTAGTAGCAGCGTCTACGGAATTGACAGTGTTGGCAGATAACAATGCTCCAGTTGTATTCGTGGTGGTTGATGTGGAAGAAGGATGTTTTGTAGCATTTGCAAGATTACTAATGGTGTTGCTTTCGCTTTTAGTTGCACCACTTTCCGGAGGGGGACGATCTTGTGGCATAACTTCCTTACTGTTAGCCTGCTTTTCTTGAGAGGAAGAAACGGTGGTCGAAATTTCATTGTCAGCCTTGGCTTTGAAACTATTTTCAACTCGATCCCTCGGTCTTTTTTCTTTTGTTCCCTTCTTTTTGTTACTGATGTCACCGCCACCAATATCAATTCCAGGGGTCCCAGTCATTTCCAAAGAGCTACTCTGATGAATAGACCCCTGACGAAAGGAAGAGAACGAAGCATCCTGCTGTAGGGAAGAAGAAGAACTTTCCAGTGTAGTCATGCCTGTAGTAGTTGTTGCAGAAGAACTTTGATTGCCATCAGCATTGCTACCAATATTGCTACTGTCATGATTGTTGCTGCCATCATCATTTTTGTTGATGCTGCTTGTGTTGCTAACATTGCTAATATTGCTAATATTACTGATGCTGGGGGAGGAAGAAAAATTATTGAATTTGATGGATCTTGATGAGACTGACGCAATGGGTGGTGGCTTGGTTTTTGTGGCTGCTGCCGAGGCTTCTACAGAGGCCCTTGCCGAAGCTCTTGTAACTGCTCTTGTAACTGCTCTTGTAGACGGTCTCGTGACTGCTCTTGTGGTTTCTTTTGTGTTTGATCTTGTGGATGATCTCGTGGATGATCTTTCAGTTGCTCGAGTGGAAACCCCAGCAGTAGAAGCTTGTGTGGAAGCTTGTGTGGATGCTTTTGTGGATCTTTTGCTTGTTTTTGCCCCCATGGCTGCCGATGCATCACCCGAGTCCTCACTTCCAGTGCTTCGTTCACTCCCACCCAGAAAATCATTCTCTTCTCCACTATTCTCGGCGCTGCTGCTTCCCCTTCCGCTGCCGCTCCCACCACCGCTACTGCGACTTTCACTCGTGGAGCGGGGTCGTTCGCTGCTTTCATTGCTTTCATTGCTCTCATTGCTTTCATTGCTGCTGCCACTGGAATTGCTGGAGGATACATCATCGTCGTCATTCTCATTCTCATCCAAAGCCAAAGCAGCAACAGAAGAAGCACGTCTGGGCAGTCTGGGGCTGCGAAGAGGACGACTCTGTGAAGTTGAGGATGCCCCTGTTGCTGTTGACGCCGCTCTTTCAACTCTTTCAGCTCTTTCAGGAGGCATGGGGGGTGGGAGTTCTTTCTTGTTGACCATAATTGGCTCTGCTTCTTGTATTCTAGGAACAAGTTGTCACAATTGTTGTTGCCATCGACCGACTTGTTATGCTTTTTCTTCGCCAGATTCCTGAATCACTCAATTGGAGCAAATGCTAATGAGCGAGGCAGAGTCTTTGAATTGTGTCTTTGATTTGTTACGTTGTTTTACGTATGGTAA
This sequence comes from Thalassiosira livingstoniorum, assembly GCA_036939595.1. NCBI lineage: Eukaryota > Bacillariophyta > Thalassiosirophyceae > Thalassiosirales > Thalassiosiraceae > Thalassiosira > Thalassiosira livingstoniorum. The sequence continues at coordinate 15,820 of JALLOT010000421.1, forward strand.
AAAAAACAGGTAAAAAAGATAAAAAAATTACGAGTAAAAAATATTAGTAAGTCTCATACCTCATACTACACATAATAATATGTGGTTTGAGAAGTCCGCTCCTGTCTTGATCTGTCTTGATGCTATCGAGTGCTGTAATTCATCAGCGGAAAATGCGGCCTTCATTTCTTTTTCGGAAAAATAACCAGGACCTGTATGGACAGTTCTTTTAGATGCTTTATTTTCTGTTTTACGCCTTTGCATGGTACCTTACATACGATACTTTGCACATTATACAATGTTATCTTGTGGCTAATTATTTTTGGCAAGGTAGTAATATTATGCTACTGTGGTATGGGCTGGTGACCACGTAACTCATTCCACTGACAGTCATGTTTTGGACATGTGATTGTCAGGATGTGCACCTTTATACGTTGTCACCACACCACAGACTTAGACGTCATTCAGTGTCTATGGGAATGTATGCATAGCAGTTGATATCTCACACTGTGCTGATATCATATACCTATTATTTGCATTGACAGCATTGTTTATTTCCATTTATAGCATATTAATCTGTACTCTAAAGGGACTTACATATTGTACCATACTAACAAAAATAATAATACTCGTACTCACTATCTCGCTCACTATGCATGTATGTAGTAGTAAGTAGGTATTCTACCTCAAAAAATATGGCATATTCCTAGTACCTTATGTAAGTACAAAGACGCTCGCTGGAGGCTGGACGCTGGCGCCTCTCTTGAATGTGCACTTCTTGTGCGTGGCACTCTCATCTCTCATGGCTTGCTCATCGACCTCCATGCATCCTCCATGAGTCAGGGTGCACGGTGCACTTGTGGGCTTTTGAACCAATGCTTCAATTGGCCCAGTCCCCTCCCCCTTGCCCCCTGCCCCTTGCCCCTTGCCCCTTGCCCCTTGCATTGGTATGTCCAGCCTAATCGACCGCCGCATCCATTCATAAAAACATAATAATGAAGAACACCGCCACCACTAAGAGCCCCTCTCGCAAGGGAAGCCGTATCCGCAGTAGGATACGCATCAGCATCCCCTCCATCTTATTCCGCAATCGAAAGAAAAGCAAGAAGTTTCCCATCGATGATACACCAAGCCCGACGACGACGGCGAAGAAGACGCTGCCTATCTCGCCTTCATTCAAGAACCGCGACAAACGCAACGCGTCACTGCCCACCGCAAACTCCTCCATATCGTCGTCGATCCATGATGATGATCCTTTCCTCATCAGCAAGGCGCATCATCAGGTACCGCCGTCGGTCGTCATCACGCCACACGATAAGACTGTGCCCCCTAAAAGTAGGAAGTCCGTCTCGTTTCCCCGCATTCCCGACGATGAGCCATCTTCTTCGTCATCTGCTGTGATCGCCTCCTCGATGAACTCGAACGGACTCGCGAGGAGTTCGTCGTGGCTGAAGCTCCCCCTCCTCCTCCTCTGGTGGCCGTACAGGATCGTTCTGATCATGCTGGCGGGAATCTTCATCGCGGCCAACTACTTCGTCGACACGGAGACGTGCTCGGCGACGCCGTTTGGAGACTTTCTCTTCGGCGACAACGACAACTTGCACCTCCTTAGGAAGAATGTGCGCGAGACGTTCGTCTGCGGCCAGTTCCTCCGTGGGATCGAGTTGGGCAAAATGGAACGCCTCGCGATGCTCGCACTCTCGTTTTTGGGAGTTTTCGGTGACATTATACCCAAGTACTTCGTGGGAGGGATGGCCAAGAGACACGTCAATCAACGGAAGGCGAATCGCTTCCTGCTGATACACATCGTGTCGGGCACGCTGTCGATCTTTGGCGGGGGGATTGGGGGCATGCTTGGAGGGTTCGATTCTCACGACGGCTTGTTCTTCTGGGGATTTTGCGCCAGCGACTTCGTCCATCAGTTGTCGATCTGCGTCCTTTGTAAGAACCATGATGGCATCTGGGTGAGTGAGCAAGAATGTAAAATGTATCACATATTTATGCGTTTAATCTGACCTATTTCTCTCACCCCCTTGCACTATGTCTTATTCCAGCCTCTCCGCCTTGGAAGTGAGTAGTTTTTGTTCTTGGATTTTGAAAAATATAGCTTCGACACAAGCTTTGTTTGCTAACATTTTTTGTTCGTCTCAACAGACTTCGTACTTCTCGTTGCAAAGTTTGTCATATTAGTGAATCATAAACACTTTCCCGGGACTCAGCTGCCTGACATGATCTTCACAATCACGTTTGGAGCATTGGGCACTCGCCTCGCCTCGGCGTTCTCCTACGTAAGCCAAAGCCTCCTCAAACGCGAACAGCAGCTGAAGCTTGAGGTTTGGTACTCCGTCGGACTGACCATGGCGCTGTTTTACATCATATGGCGCGTCCCCAACTCTGAGCTGTACATGTTTGGCAACAACACTATTGTAAGGTAAGTTGGAGAAGTTGGTCTTTTGTGACAACCGCATCCCTCGCACTGTGTGCATCAGTAGACGCACATGTTACCGACTACTAACCAATGTGACAACTCGCGCTTCCTTCAGCTACCTGTATTACCACGAGATCTGGCCGAGGAAGATCAAGAGCAAGTTTGTGGTCTTCAATGCGGTGCTTTCCATCTTATGCATGGGGTTTATCGATTCCGCTTGTGTAAGGTCGGCCATTCTTTTTTTGTACTTCATTGGTGCAGGTTTCATGCAGCCACGTTTCTACCGGTGTCCTGAGGAGGCGCTGGAGGCGAACAAACAAAAATCTGAGAAGGAGAAAGGGAAAAACTTCAATGCGTTTCACCGACGGAATTTAGAGAGGCTGAACAGCCACATGATATCGATGAGATTGAGCCTTCGCAGCCTCCAAGCCGATGACAGAATGCAGAGATAAAAAGGTGTGACATTTCTACGCTTAAGAGTGGCTTTAAACTTTGTTGTTTTGAAATTCTCATGTGTTTGTTTTGTTGCTGAAGAGAAAAAACTCATGAAAAATTGTGTCGATTCAACTCAAAAACTACTCAATCGTCACAAAAACTCGTGAAAGCGCACAAAAACTCATGAGAGCATCACAAAAACACTGCACAAAAAATGAGGTCTTGAAATGATGTTGTTCTTTCAAAAACAACACCATTTCAATGCTTTTAGATTGCAAATATGAAGTGGTATTTTAACAGTATTTAGGATTTTTTTGAGTTCTCTATGTTTTGTTCGAGGGAGGACAAAGTTAGAGCTGGAACGGATATGCTCTCTCTATCTGCAACATGCATGTACAAAGAGAAAAAGAGGGTGTGATCTATCTGTCTGATTGGGTCCGTCAACGGACTGGAGATTTAGGGAGAAAAAAAAACATACAACAATTCTTAAAGATGCATTTTCTGACCAATGACAGTTTTTTTCATCAGAAAAAAAAAACACAACAAAAGGTATCTGTTTTTTTTTTTCAAAATAACTATTAAATATGCACATACCAGTACATTGTCAAATGATTGTCGTCGTAATATACACTTTCCCAACAAAACATTTCAATATGTACCTAAGTAATAGCCTGACTATCAAAGCTTTGTCCATACGCACATCGCAAGTGAAATTTCCAGATTAGCGCACAGGGAAGTATAAATCATTGGATATTGCCTGCAATCGTGCCTCAAGGTTTTTGATGCAAGGCGGGACATATTAGTTATGATATCCGGACGATATCCGGAGGGTGTTCATTCACTAATGTAATGAGTCAAGGGTGCAGGCGCAGAGTGCGGGCCTGGGAATAGATAAGATTCATTGAGGGATTCATCATATTGTAAACATTGCAAGACAGATCCATTTTATCTCAAATGTATCATTGGTGTCCCACAATTTTGTTGGAAGAATTGATTTATGGCACTGCTTCTTTTCATGCTGTTGTCAAACCAGGTGTGTTGTAAAATTTCTCATTTCAATTGAGTATGTCTGCCTTTGAAAAAATGTGCTTCAATTTCAATTACAGCCAAATTCTTTTATTCTAACTTGCCAGCCCTTTTTTCTTTTCCCTTTTTGCCCTGCAATTATCAGTGAGCATTACAAAGGTGCCAGCACGAAGGTCCACACCTCCGTTCACCATCAGATCATCCATAATAATACAATGATAAAGTCTAGGCCTCTCACTCTCTCATCTTCTTACTCATCACCTTCACCAGAGTAAACTAAGTAGAGCAAATGAGAGTAAACAAATACATTTGAACTTATTTCAACAAATACTTCGGTTGGGGGGTTCTATTAACTATCCAACCCTGTTTCCTCAATCTTTCAGGATTTGTGTGCCCATGGCATTTTCGTCCCCCTGGTTCACAAGAATACCAGCTGCTGTGTGCTTATAGCACACCCCCTTAGTCAAACAAAATCAATTAGCAGTCTGGTTCTGCTGAGCAAGTCCTTTGCTAACATTAAATAGCTCGGGTCAGGTATTCGTGGGCCCTCCCCAGCGGGATGGGCTCCTACAAATAAAGATCACACCTGAACCAGTGCCACCTGGTCAGGTGATCCCCTCTCATGCTCCCCTATGTCGCTTTGAAATCGTGCCATGGAGAGCAGCAAGCATCTTCCGAATACCTGGGGGTTACTCATACTCAAAAAGCTCCTTACTAAATCAAAGGCACCCCGGGTGGGAGGGTGCCTTTGATTTAGTAAGGAGCTTTTTGAGTATGAGTAACCCCCA
>JALLOT010000422.1:0-20457 GCA_036939595.1 Thalassiosira livingstoniorum
CTCTTCCGATCTTCAGACAAGTACTAAACAGAAATGGAAGGTAAATGAAACTCTCCGAAGATATTGTTGTGTGACGGACAGAAACAACTGTCCTTCAAAACCAGTGTGCTGATGGCCAGACACAACTGGTGAATCACTCCATAATCTATTGGAATTGGAATGAGGCAATGGTTATTGTCGATAATATCAACACTGTTTTAGGACTGAATGGGCAATGTTTGAAATAATATTGGATCCCTCTCACATTGTTTTTTGGGTGAAAAATAATATTTTTTTCAATACACACTGATACACATCAACTTAGTATTGTACTTATGGTACAATACCATACCATACCATATTTTTTTGGATCACATTTCCAGGACCCCTTCACAAGACCCCTTCACAAGACCCTTCCTAAAAAGGTGTGGTGGCATACTCTGTAGAGTGTTAGTGAACACCCATCCTCCTTTTGAAGTGATGGAGACTTTTTGTATTTTGAATAGGGCTATCTTTCGTATTCTTTCGACAAAAAAATTGACACTAGCTCTTTTATTAAAGATTAAGCTACAAGATATTATCCCAATAGATTTTCATTTCCGACAAAGATTTTGATGGCATCCCAAAGATCTAAATCAACAAGCAACAAGATGCCACTGTTGATCGTACCATACAATACTTATGATGATGTTATGGTGCCTGGAAACTTCACATGCAAGATAAATAAAGCAACCGCGTTCACAGCTGCACAATATCGTAGAGTGAGAGAGAACGAACACGTCCGTCATCGTCATAATTATTTGTGTAAGTTGTTTGGAAGAGGTGAGGGTCTAACAGAGGGCTGGAAGCTGGAACTAGGCATTTATCCAAATCAAGCAAAAGAAAATCCGAAGTGGCGACTGATTGGTCGTCATCCAATTCGAAAAATAATATTTTCGAGTTATTTGTTCTTTCTTCAGAGCATCATCATCAAAGAAATTTCAACACAATGAGCGCCTTCACCAATGCCACTAAAAGCCATATCGCCCGAGGGGTAGGTCGGCTCACCGACTTCGTCTTTACTTCCGGCAAAGGTTCCTACGTTAAGACGTCTTGTGGCAAAGAACTGCTGGACTTTACTACTGGAATTGGAGTCCTCAACACAGGTCATTCGCACCCACGTATTGTCGCAGCTGCCAAGGAACAGCTGGATCGGGTTGTTCACTCTCAAGTGAATGTGGGATATCATGATAAAATGTTGGAGTTAACGGAATTATTACTTCCTACTTTTCCAAAAGGATTGGACACGGTGTTTTACGGTACTACTGGGGCCGAAGCAGTAGAGAATTCGGTAAAAATGGCAAGAGCGTACACAGGGAAGCATGCTGTGGTAGTTTTTCGAGGAGGTTATCATGGCAGAACTTTTGGTACAATGGCTATGACAGTGAGTTTTGTCAGATTCTTATGGCAAAGCCGGGAAGAGAAGTGACAAATTTAATTTGTGATATGTCATCTGACACGTATGATTGTTTTGTATCACGGTTCAATTCGATTAGACTTCGTCCAGAATTTACAGGTAATTGATGATATTTGTTTTGTGTCAAAATCAGACGCTTCTTCTCGTTGTCATATTTGATCACATTTTGGGTTGTGTGTTTTGAAGGCAAAAATTTGGGCCTTTGATACCCGGTAAGTTGGTTGCAAATGGTTGTGAGTGCTATGGTTCAACGTATTTTTTTTCTCTGATGAATATGTTTTTTGAATAATTTTTGTTAGGAGTCCATGTAACCCCATTTCCCTATAGTTACCATGGTATTAACACAGAGATTGCAATGCAAGAACTTGAGCAGTTGTTTAAAGACACTCTCCATGAAGATGATGTGGCTGCTTTTGTTGTAGAGCCAGTGCTTGGAGAGGGAGGTAAGTTTAACGTTGAGTTGGATCGCTGATAAATTGGAAGGTTTGCTGATTTTTTTCATTGGCAACCTGCAGGATATGTGCCAGCTCCAGCGGATTTCTTGAGAAAAGTACGCGAATTCGCCAATTCAAAAGGTGCTTTGATGATTTGTGATGAGGTTCAGACGGGATTTGGAAGAACGGGGTCGCTTTTTGCATGTGATTCAGATTTCTATGGACACGATGTACAACCTGATATTATGACTATGGCGAAAGGCATTGCCAGCGGATTCCCGCTATCTGGAGTGGCAACACGCCGTGAAATTGCCGATGCTTGTGATCCGGGCATGCTTGGAGGAACATATGCTGGGAATGCATTGTCATGTGCAGCAGCGGTGGAGACGCAAAAAGTTCTTCGAGAGGAGAATATAATTGATAACTCAAGAAAAATGGGTGTGCGGTTGCGGGACCACTTGCATCACATTCAAGCTGATGAAGTGTCGAAAGGCTTGATTGGCGATGTGAGAGGACTGGGACTGATGATTGGAGTGGAGTTTGTGAAAGGAGTTGAGCCAGGATTTAAAAATAGATTGTGCCAGGAATGTGTGAAAGAGGGACTTTTGGTTCTGGGGTGCAGTACCTATGAAGTCATTCGGTTTGTGCCTGCACTGAACATCGCAGAAAAGGATATTGACATTGCAGCTGAAAGGTTCGAAGCAGCTTTGAAACGTGTGCTTGGAGAAGATGCTACTAGAGCCCAGGCAGCCTGAAATGCAGGTGTCATCGAAATATAGAACTCACAATCGGTGCAATTTAACTTGCATTGATTTCTGCGTGTTGGGAAAGTTGAAATGAATGTGTTCTCTGCCTAGCATGTATGTATCGTTGAAATATTCGCAACCATTTAGTTGAATTATACTGGTATTTTTCATTCAGTATGGAGTTGAAATATTGTTCTACTAAACCATTAATTATTTGTGTACTTGTTACTGTTTTTATTTTTAAACGACAGTTTTTCAACTGGCAGGTTTTTTGAAAGAGTTCACGACGAAAGTAGGCCGCCTTAGAGTAAGAGATGACGGCTTTAGCGAACTGTTTCAAATGCAATAGATGTCAATCGTAAATTGAGGCTTCAAGCCGTATCAAAGTACGAATCAACGCGAACAGCATTTTGGACCATCCAGGCATACGACAATCAGTTCCTTTCGTATCGAACAATTCTTGCAACAAAATCAGGTCCTTGCGAAGACGCAAAACTAGATGCATCGCTGGCAGAATTCATGTCTTCGTCGCACTTCAAATCATCTGTACAAGGGGTGCCATGATGAGTTTGAGGACTTGTTTTGCTAGGTGTGTTTGTTTCCACTTCTTTAGAAATGTCTTTTGACTTGGATTCCTCAGCAGTTTTCAAAGGAGGTAGTACTTCAAAACCAAGCATGGGATCTTCAGGACCGGCCATGCTAGGCTTGAAGTTGAATTGCGGGAGGTTAGAAATAGCATTGTCATCAATAACCGAACGTGACGACTTCCAACTAAAAGCAATCATTTCACTCTCGTTGTGTTGTCCTATGGTAGGAGAGCAAACGTTGGACCCTGTCAGCACTTCTCTTGTGATGAATGGAGAAAATTCTTCACAAAGATCTACATTGTCATTAGGCGGGTGAATAGAAAGTGTCTTGTAGGCAAGTTCTTGGTCGTGCATCTCTGACGTCACATCTCTCATAGGAAGGAAACCTGGACGAACACTGTGAGCACCAGATGCAATTTTATTACCGGAAGCAGTCTCGTTCAAATGAGGCAACCCACTTGCAAAATCAGCCATGAATGATAGAACATTGGGTGATTTGCAGTTTGCTTTGAAGAGACAGTTTGGCTGTGGAGTTTCCACTTTTATGTTCATACCTAGACTGAGAGAAGGACTCTTGGAAACATGTGGCGACCACATGTCAGAAAGTTGGTAGCAAGCCCTCTGGTATTCAACAGAATTCATTCCAGTGCCAGCCAAGGAGCCCAAGCTTTTTAGGTCCATATCATTGACCCCTGGTGATTTTGGCGGGGCAAAGTTTGAACTTGCTGAAGATACAGATTCAAACGTGGAGACTACAGGAGCTTCTTTCTCTTTGATAGATCTCCCGGACGGTTCTTTGCGAGTATGAGATAGGTTTTTATTACCAGATGATGCAGAATCAATTTTCAATGTGTCGGGAGCCACTGCCTTTTCAACCTTGTCCAAGAGACAAGCCGACTGCAAGGGAACACGAGGACTTCCTTTCGTAGCAGCCACAGAGGGAGAAATACTGGCCTCATCGTTCGATCGAAACGAATCGGCTTTGAATTGCGAGAAAGGAGTGACAAATGAATTGGTCTTTACGGGAGTTGAAACACGCCCAGGCAGGACTTTTGACTCAGGAGATGCTGGACCAACACCGGATCTAGGTTCTTTGCAGGATTTTAGAGGAGAAAACATAATGCCAGCGGGCTCCACCCGACGAGAAGAGGCGACAAGCGCGGAACTACTTTGAACCACTTTTAGGCATGATGAATCTTGGACTACCAACACTTTCCCCCGACCATAAGCATCCCCTTTTCTCCTTTTTCCCAGTTGGAGAAGAGATTTTGCGTCTTCTTCCAGATCGTCGTCGGAAATGGCATCAGGTTTCTCTTGTTCTGTGAGAACGTTTTTGATGGTCGTGCACGCATTTTTGAAGGCCTTCCTTTTGAGGGTCGATCGATCGATTTCATGCGTAGAGTTGGGGAGAACATTACTACTTTTGAATTCAGTCTCTGAATCTATCTTTTTCAACGGCCTTCCTCGGGCGGAAGTTTTCTTCGATTGTGAAGCCGTGTTGGAGCCTTCTTTCATTGGAGTTGCTGATCCGGCATTATCACGATAATCCTTGCGAATGATGTCTCTGAGACTGCGTACTGATTTAATATCTCGATGGAACTGTGGATGCGTAAACATACCGGCATATCTGTGAATGAGAAAATACGGCGAGAAGTTGTTAAGCAATGATGGGCAATGCGTGCTTATGTGATTATGTCGTTGATTCACTCACTGTCCGCTCACGTGCTTCTTCCATCCATACATATTGAGTTGGCGCTGAAAAGAGGAATACTTGCAATCTTTACGTCCCAAAAGAAAATTCATAGAGGAGTGATAAAGACGAGCGAATCAGCTTTAGTCCCAATATAACCAGAACAACGAGAAAAATATTAGGAGAAAAGTCAAAACTACTTGTACTCACGGCGAAAATATCGCTGAAGCAACGGATGCAATTTTTCGTCCTGACAAATTAGTTCGAAAGAAGACTCTTTAGTGAGGAGGAATTGATCCATGCTAGAAATATTTGACATGCCATACTCACAGTCTTGAATACCTTGAAGGCATCGCCATCAGCTGCCCAAGACACAATGTGGGGCATGTGCTTCGTAGCATATGTTATCATCTCATGCACAACTTCAGGAAAAATCCTACCGTTCACAGCAACTTTCTTGGGATGAACTGTTTTCACCTCTTCCGACGAACCTTTCAATGATCGTGACGAATAATAGGACTTCTTGATGGGCTTGAGAATAGGTCCTTTACTCTTATTAGAACTACGTTTGAGCTCTGGCAATGATGGTGGAGGGGTTTTCTGCACCTGCTGCAGCACCACATCTCCATGCGGAGTGTGTGCAGAATTATTAGACGATGTACTCCACGCGGGTCCACCCTTCTTTTCTCTTCCCTTGGGAGTTGGAGTTACGAAATTAGCACTGGAAGGGCCTGGAGAGCGAGTCCTCAAAGGGGTAGAATTTTTCTTTGCTGACGGTGTTCCAAAGTTCTTTCTTGGTCTACCTCTTCCCCGGGATGACTTCTTCTTCGCACTTCGAGGTGTTCCTGCCACAACAGAGACTTTCTTTTGTTTTCGTTTTGGAGTTTTGAATCCGGGAGAAGATTCTGCTGTGTTGGGACATTTATTTTCGTCATTTGCGGGGGTAAAGTTTTCTTCAAGATGGCCAAAATAAATAGTATCATCCGGCTCTTCGGGCACATCGCAAGAAGGGTTGGCAGTCCAAACATTGTCTTTACAGAAAAACTTATCAGGTAAAAGCTCGAGGTTAACATGATAAGGCAGCTTGCGCCATTTTAGACAGTCCGGGTTTTCACACTGGACCCAATTCTCGGCAAAGTACTGGATATCATTCACAGAATCTTCGTTTTGACGAGCAACAGCACAGTTGTTATTCACAATATATACACAACCAGTAGAATGTGTACCAGATGCACTCGATGCACCACCGCGCCCATCACCACTTTGCGCACTGAGATCAATAGGATACCTCTTCCCCATGGAATCAGTCTCGCAGCTGCCAACCACTTCTGTCTCAGTTCTATCACCAGAAATGGCCTTGGGGTTCATATTGGATGCACGTGTAGCTTCAGCAAATGAGTGGTCATCAGCACTGGACAATGCAACATCACCTCTCCCAACAACGGTATCCTCTGAGGCTGGGCCTGCTCGCCAATGACCGTCCGTCACCCGTCGGTCATCAATCACTCCAATTGTCTCGCTGGAAACACCGGCGGAAGGGGTGACGGGAGCTGAGGAAGACGAAGGCACGATGGTACAGTCAGAGTCCATCATTTGGACATTGTTGTCAATATCGGTGTTGGAGAAGGATGGGTTAGACTTGCCCGAGATAAGTGCCGCAGGCACGGCGCGATGGGTCGTCGAAGACACAGAGGATACCTCTGCCGATGACAGCCCGACGAGACAAGCGGCGGCTGTGATGTCTGTAGCCATTGGTTTGATGGTCTCGGACTTCTCAGTCCCCATATACCCGTCATTGGTCGCTTTGACTTCCTGTTTTACCCCGGGTGGATCGACCATGGAGAGCCCCAGTAACGCTTCTTCGGCGCCAGCTTCTGCGTCTTCCACTGGGGCACTTGGTGCTGATTCTGCTGTCTCGGATGTCAATACAGTGTCGGACGTCGATGCAGACCGAGATGTCATTGTCCCGCAGTCACTAATTGCCATTGGGGTATCTTTGGATCGGAGATAGCCATTTGATCCAGAGCTCAAGCCTGCTCCATCAGGGACAAACGAAGAACTCAAGTCGGTGCCAACTGCGTCAATATCCCCTAACGCAATCAGAGATGATTTCGGAACTTTGGTTTCAGTCGGCATGGTGAATCCCAAACGATTAGGAAGGGACCCAGATAAAGATGGCAACAACGTTTAAGTTCAAAATTGAAATTTTGTGAGGCTGGCCCTTAAAGTACATCCACTAATTTCCGTTTTATTCCCTCATCACTTTTCACTTTCGTTTTGTTTTCACACACTCTTTGGCTCTTTGCTCCAAGCTTTAGAGTGAAAAAATTGGCCAACTTTGGTTTGCCTTGATTGCTGTGTACTAGGTAGCTTTACGTACCGGGCGCGCTCAATTTGAATTCTCGATATCGTATGTAGAGTACCCTATAATACAAAAAATATACTCGAGCTACGTACATAAGTATTGGTATGATGATGTATGTCAGAGTTTGACAAAAAAATAATACAAAAATATACAAAGACTACTTCTTTTTTACATAAAATTGACTCTTTATATTTTTGAAGGTGAATTATGGGATTGAAGGCTGTCTAACAAAAAGTTAATATTCAAGAACACACCTACTACAAAATGCCAATCATTTGACTGTTTTTCTCTCAAAGATGGAGATCTCGACCTTAAAGAGGTTTCATGGGCCTTCAAGAGACCTCATGACAGAAAATGTAATTAGCATACATGGTGTACCTCTAGAGGAGGAGAACTTATTTTGAATTTTAAATTTTAAAAATGAATTGACAGGTAAAATTGAGCTCAAAATGCAAGGAATTTGAGTAGGCGGACAGGACACACATGGTACAAGGCCTCCTTCAAAAGGTTGGGATTGTCCTCAGAGAGGTCATACATATGTAGACTGCTAGTATAACATCTTGAAGGACAATCAGTGCAACTAAATGAGTGTAATTTTGTAGTAACAGATAATTACCCCAAATGATTACAAAAAAATATTCTAAAACCAATTCTTGAGCTTTGGAAGTTTTTATTTACTCTCGAAGAGAAAATTTTAAAACCTTAAAAATCGACAGAATAATTGCCAGATCATTGTTTTTGAACATTTCAAGCATGTTTCTCTTAACGTAAACAAATTTGTCACTTGGTAACTGCTAGTCATGAAAAATACATATTATTTTGTTGAGGTACCCACTGGTATCCCTAATAAGCATAAGGTACTGTATGTAGGGGTATCCTTCACCAATTTCATTATAAAATTATGAGATCACATACTTTTAATTCCTTCTTTCATGTAGTTTTAAATTGATACCAATGAGCACTTTTGCTTTGAAATTTAAAATAATATTTCTGACACTTAAAATATATTTCAAAATTGCTATTAGTGTGATAGCAAACTACAAAAACTGACAGCAAAAGTGAGTCATGAATGCAAAGGAGTTAGAGGTCTTCTACCTTTAGATAAATAGCTCTGCAAATAAATTTCTATAGTGTATCAATGACTTTATTCTTGAGATAATATTGATCCATGTTACCTGTATTATTGAATTTTTGATGAAAATCCACCCCCTTTGCTTTTTGCAGAGAAAATAAATATCAGAATGAAAAATTTTCATTGTGAATTGTTCTCATTAATTTAGTTCAGAAAAAATTATACAAGTTAGAGTATTGTACTCACTCCTAAAAAATGAGTCAATGCAATAATCACTAATGAGGATACTCTCCTCAATTAAAATAAAATATTTTTTAAACAAACACAGTAGGTCCTTTGGGATGATATTGAATAGTAAGTCACTCTAATAATCATGATACCAAATATTGACAGTATCTCCCATTTCTCTTGACAGTATGATTATTTACTGAATACCTTTACCATATCTTCTATTTCCATCAGTATTTCATATCTGAGTAACAACACACTCATTAATATTAATAACCCGATAGTGTTTTCAACAAATGATGATGTAATGAAATTTTTTCTTAGTACAAAGAGGGGTAGTATAGCCTGAATGGTGAATTATTACAACTCCACATGTTTAGCTAGAAATATGCATTCTGACATTGAAACCAACAAGGCTGAAAATTATGTCAAGAAGCACTCTGATGTAATAATTGATAATCATCCTTAAGTTCATCAAAAATAAAAACAAATACTTAGTTCAGATGATGGTAGTGTGAATTGTTTCCAAAAGATGAGTCCTTGCTATGTAATCAAATACCAACAATCTACTAGTTGTACAAATGCTATCACATTTAAGCTCCTACAATTATGGTAGCACAGCTCCTAATATTTAATATTGCTTGACACATCCCCCAAATAAATTCCTTGGATCAAGACCTTATGTTAAAAGATAAACATCACCACTATCTAATCATTATAGCCCCTGCAAAAATCCTTATCTCATGCTAGTTCAAGAGAAATGCAAGCAACAAACAGTGTATTCTAGCCCAAAACAAAGACCTCACTTACCCTAAACAAATCTAAGTGCATACAGAACACATTGGCAATTGATACTTTCCTCCAAATACTTTTACAAAAACCCTGCATTCACAAAAATCATACACCATCACCAATTATTACAATTATACTAGATGAGTAGAGATTGAAATAGATTGATAGTAATTTTTTAACCAATTTTACTGTTCACACAATAGAACAGTTCTGACAGTTGCAATTGGCTTGATTGACTGGTAATTGCCTACCACTGATTATAATTCAGGGCTGAGATATATTATTACAATTTTAGAATATAAGGATTATTAAAAAATATCACAAAGTAGATTTAGATATATTTTCATACAACACCTGTAGAAAAGATCCTTTCATAATCTTTTGAGTCATATTGAACACTTGTGAAAGTATTGAGTTTTGAATTTGTTCAATTGTGCTCTTTGAACATGTTTGAACTTTAGAAAATCAAATTCATCCCAGGTTAACAAATCTTCATGTCCTTAGCTGTGGTTTTTTGAAGTGAAATGGTTCTGACTTATTTGTCATGAACATTGCAAAATAATTCAAAATATATTGAAGAACAGTGTTATATAATACAAGTGGCATTAAAATTGACTTCAATAAGAAATCATTTGGAAATAATACCAAATTTCTGGGAATTAATCATAATCCTCCTACAAGAGTGTTCACAGAAAGTTTAATTGAATTTAAAGTTTATTATTTTTGGCAGGGTTATGACAAACAATAATTAATGTACTCCTAGGTTGTGTTCCGTTTTAGAAATGAAAATACTGTGTGAAATATTCTAAAAAAGAGTTTTAGTTTGAATATGGTCTCATTATGTTGGGGTTATCAGTTTTCAAAAAAGGTTATCATCCCTATTGTGGAAAAATTTATCCATTTTTTTCCAGTTACCTTTTATTTTGTTGTTATCATAATGTCATTATGACATTATTGTACATTGTGCAGGGGTCCATGTATCCATTTTCAGCTTTTATAGGTCAATGTCCCATACCTTATTAAAGCCATCACCATTTTTGGTGTTTAAAATGGATTACATTTAGAAATGTATATAAGAATAATTAACTTTATTTCATAAACCACGGGAAAGACCACCGGGGTTCCAAAGCCTACTCAAGGCCTATTTCTTGACCTGAGCCGAGGTCACTTATGACAGCTGCCGCGTACCAGACATTATCTTCGCAGGCTCTCGCTGTTTGAGCTCAAAAATATCCAAAACTACAGTCTGACTTTGATCCGTTGAGCAATTGTGGCCACAGATTTTGGCTCAGGTGAAAATATATACCAGAGCTACGTACCTTGAACCCCAGTGGTCTTTTCCCGTGGTTGTAGTGGTTGGGTTGTGTGGTGGTGCATGTGCTTTGTGCATGTGTTTTGTGCTTATTGTATGTATACATGAGCTTAGTGTGTGTAATATGTGATAAGTGTGTGTACTCATAAGCTCTTAGTATTTCTATGTGAAAGTACTGAGTAAGATTTTGACATTGCACTTTATGGGTGTGTACATGTGCTATGTGTACTTCTTACAAGTTGTTTTGAATGAAAATATTGAAAATTTAAAATTACCTGAGTATGGATTTTTGCAGTGCAACAAGCTGCAAAATTCATTTATTCATGTATGGATGTTTTCATACACTCAAACTCATTTCATAGAAAAACAAGAATTGAATGTTTGAAAATCCTTAAATACCAAAATACCAGCACAAAAGTAGTGAAATTATCATACAAATAATCAAAGTATGGTAAAAAATATATTCTTCTCAATACTCAAATCAAGAGCTTCATTGAGGTATTCTTATTTTCCGACGTTGAAATTTAATTATTTCATTTTTTGAGAGGAAGTTTTTTAAAACTGAAAAAGGTTTGATTCACAAGAGCAAAATGCATTCATAAATTTGGTATCTCTTGTAAATTGAAAAAGAAATATCCAGCAGGGGGGCATAGCAACATCATTTGTCAAAAAATTGTAGATTGCTTGCAATAAATTTATTGCAAAAAGGTCCACAATTTAAATCAGGGCAAATAATAGGTATTGTTATTGATGATGTAATCTCAAAATAATCCTAAGTGATACGTAGTGAAAAAAGAGATGCTACAAAAAAGATACTATATAATTGTATGACTTGAATTAATGGTATTTTATTTATACTCACTGTCACAAAGCCGGCATCTATAATAAACTTTTCATTTAGAGAAGACTTTGACCAGACTGTGTAACAACAAAGCCAGACAAAGTCAGGAGAAATTCTTCTTTGTAAATTGTGTTCAAAATAAACAAACACATGAAACTTCTCCTCCTAATTAAAATTGTTAGTGATGCCTATATGGCAGAAATATTTAAAACCTTTGATATGTGTTTTAATACTGTGAGTTCATGATATATATAACCATCAAAATTTCTATCTTAACTTCAAATTATGTGTAACAAGCATACATACTTACCCATGCATATTAACAGTATCTCACCACCCAGTTGCTAACCATCAGCATATTTTATGTGACTAAACTTTGTCATGTACTTTTGAAAAGTAGATTAAAATAAAGAGCAAATAGTGAAGAAAAATCAAATTAAAGCAATTTTAGGATGTTAGAATTTTTTGTATAGTCACCACATTTGATTGATGATTTATCTATTAATTTCAATTTGGTCCTGCCCAAGTCAATCTCAATTCAGATAATAGCTAATGATAATAACAACAACATCACACATTCATTCTTTTGATTTTTCATCACTGAAAGTATTCCTTCTAATTCAATATCTAGGCTGTCAAAAATCAAAATGACTTACTATGTCCAGACTAAAGAAAGCTTTTGAATGAACTTTCATGGTACTTAAATATCTTAGTTCTGTATTTTTAATTGTTCAATACTATTCATACTACAAGATAATGTACATGTGCATGTTTCTTAAAGGCCTCTTGACTTTTGTTCATTGCTCGTTATAGTCTCATAAACATATGATATTATCATACAACAATAGAATTGATACTTCTATTTCACTGCATTTGATATCAAACATAATGATTGGTGTTATTTTTAATCACCAATATTATAATACTTACAATAAATATTTACACAAAATAATGAGAAGTATGCATAAAACAAAGATCACAGTGCATATTTGATCTGACACACTTATTAGAAAGTTTATTTGGTTTCAATTGTGGTAGAATTGTGAGCATGAGTACATGTCTTCCAATGGCAAAACAAAAAATTGTAATTTTGTACTTTCCCTCACATACCGCTAAGTGCACTAAAATAAATTTTTATTGTAGATATCTTCATAGAAGAACAAGTTGATCCTTTGATCTTGATTCATGTTGATTTGGAAAAGATGTTGTTTTGAGGATAGATGTATTGCTGCATAATTGTATGAAATGATGATGTTGTTTTGGAGATAAAATAATTTTAGGTAGGAGTAAAAGAGATTAAACATTTGTTTCCAAAGTATGTTACAAATTATGTATGGTGATTCAAGAAGATTGGTAATGAAAATTTCAGTACATAATATTATATAAGTACTTGTATCTCTCACATATTATTATGAACCACTAAATAATATAAACACCTGAAAATCATTCGTTTGTTGTCAGTGGAAGATCACACTTGGCTTCCTTGAATTGAATTCAAAGGTGTAGCAAGAATCAAAGAAGACTTTCACAGTAACTGAAATGATCTAACTCATTTTGAAAGTCATTGTGCACCTTGTGAAAATCTTGTTCAAAGATATCCTGACCCTTTTGGAGGAATCATGGGTCTCTGCTTTCTCCATTATGTGCTTGCAATTATCTTTATGTTGCTCCAGGTTGAGATAAGCAGCTTTGAAAGATGCCTCTTAAAAAAAAAGATATAAATCACTAGAACATGGATATACTTTATTATCAAGAGCAGTCCAGTATTCAAAATCTTTGTTATCATTTTGACCATAGTCATCTACATTCTGGAGAACACTCTGGTCTAGAAAAGTGACAGAAGTCAGATTGTACTTCCTAGTCTTTGATGGAGCTGTTGTGGTGGAAAAGGCCAGATGTGGTAGCAATAGCAAGACCCATTTGGAACACTCCATCATTTAAGAATCTAGGTGGTCCTTGTACTCAGTCTTCTTCTGTCTGATCCTTTTTGGTTTTATCTTTTGAGGCTCTTTTCCTCTCACTGTTGAATTCCACCTCCATCTCTTCTGCATGGATGCAAGCACATAGTACATTTGTTCCAGTGCAGTAATTTCTGTACTACGTTTCTCTGATTCAGTCCTGCATAGCAGACCATGATTCTGTAATGAATCCTGAGTTTCTTGTTGTATCATCCTCAGAGTTCTGCCTAAATTTGATTGACTCCTCAGTCTGAGTAGACTGGTCAATGAACACAGATATATTCTCTCCATCATTTCTTCTAGAATGCAACTCCATCAAAGATTGAGTGTAAGAAAGGCATCTGAATCCGACCAATCCATCTTTATTTTCTTCAGTGTGATGGATCCTCTCAAGATAAATACCATCAAATACATCTAAATTTAACAATACTTCCAAGACAACCTTTCCAACATAAAAGGTAATAGAAATTGCACTATGCTATCAAAACTTGGATCATTCTGAATGGCAGCATCATCTAACCCAAGATCTTTGATGACTGCATCCGATAGAGCTTTTGATTTTACCTAATTGGCTTTGAAGAGTAATAGTCAGTGGCTCTATTGGAGGTTATAGAAGTTTTAGTTGCAACTGCTTGGCTAAAAAAGCTTTGGCTTTATCTGCTTTGACTTTGGCTACAGTTGTTTGTTTGGGTTTTTTCAGTGACTGTTTTAGCTGCAGTGGCTCTAGCTACTTCTTTGGCTTTAGATTTAGCAGCTGTTTTAGCTTCCTTTAGCTGCAGTGATAGAAGTGGTGACAGCAGTGGCTGTGGCTAATGATCTCTGAGAACTATTAGGCATTGGAGGATTGCAACACCATGGTGGGGGTACAGCTACTTTCTTGAAGTGTAGAGGTCCAAAACAATGAAAAGGCTAGAAATTTTCTAATTTAGAACTATGTTTTGACAATATGAAATGGTTGAAAAATTAAAGCTTAATTCTTTCCACTTGATGAAAAATATCAAGAATTTGTTATCATCCAAGGACTATTGCTGAGTAAGAGTCCTACCTTTCTTGATAAACACCATAACATCATGGACATACACATAAGGACACATAAGCTTATAATGAAGATAGGTGAGAACTTTGTCTGGAATTTTGTTGTCCTACTGGTCTCTTTTTACCCCTGGGAAAAGTTGAATATTTTTTTGAGCCTGCACGGTTTTGTTGAACTGTTGTTATGTTTGTCCTTACGAGATGATACATTGAACTAGGAATTTCCCACAGGCAGATGGAGTCTCATTATCCTTTGTAGAGGGACAGAGGCAAAATAGTCAATGATCTAACCAATGTTCTTCTTGTGGTACTTTTATAGGCCTCTAATTGCTTCTTTTTTACTAAGGAGCTTTGGAGCAGTTGGAACACCATTTCCTGGGTTGAATGGTGATTTTAATCCAAATATAAACCCATAAAGTTAGAAGCATTCCAGTCAGGAATTTCTTTTATATGACTGTTTTTAACGAAAATCCAGACAGCAAAAAATGATCTTGATTGAGAGGGCAGGAGACTTTGGGACAGTCAAAGTTGGGGCCAAGATATATACTCCAATATTTGGCATTAGAGACTCTCTGAAGTTGAAAATAAACCTTAATGCTATCTTAAAAAGTGTTTTTAGTAACTTGACTGTTATGTTTGATAGTATACATCCCTTAGGAATTCCTTGGGTCATATCCAGGGTAAAGATTAGCCTCCCAAGTTGTATCTGGTCCTAGAGGAGGTGGATCCATTCCAATATCAGGCGGATAGGGCATTTCTTCTTTACTTGGTGTTGAAACTTGTTTTGGTATTGGTGTCAACAGCAAAGAGGGCAACTGAGAGTGCAGCCAAGAAAGATAAGGCTGAGGTAGTGGTCAGGACTTAGAGGATGTTCCTGATTGAATTTATTGCAAATTTATTATCTGCATACCAAAGCAATTTATTTAGGAGGGTCTCAGGTGAATTGCTTTCCTGTGGTGACAGATTAAAGAGCTACTTACAATGCTTTCAAAATTGTCTTTGGCAATTGGTGGATTCCATATTTTATCTAAAGAGACAAGATGATTGTTTTGCAACCTCTGCTTCTGATTTACTAGTTCTATTTGTAATGATCTACATTTTTCTGATGCTGATAGTCCAAATTGTGTAGGTACTAGGCTCAAATAGTTCCTTAATTTAAGTCTTTTTTTCCTAAATTTTGAGGAGAACATGAAATAGTTGATTTCTGATTGTTCCCTGAGTATGCAGTTGGGAGAAATCCCTCCTAGGCATTGGCAAGAGGTTTATGAGACTTCTACAATAAAAGATGCTTTGGAATGAAATGGGGGGTAGTGAAAACAAATGAGTACAAAATTGATATTGGAACAAATTTGCAAACAAGCAAATGAACAAGGGAAACAAACAACAAACCAATAATTGATCATTGTTTCACTATTCAAACATTCAATCAACAGTCAAAAACAGAAGAAGAAGCTATAAGTAAATCAGTATAACTAATGAACAATCTAAACCTTCAGAACTGGTCATTATGTCAGTGTCAGTATTCTTCTTGGATTTGTGGTAGGTGACTTTTGGAAATGCTGTATCATTGCTAAACCAAAACATTAGTATCATAATCATAGCCAGAGTCACTTCATGAGAGATGAGAACATGACTTTACTCATAAGAAAATACTTTCTGGTGGAACCTGCCATTGTTGATTATTCAAAATGTGAGGTGCATGGAATCCTTTGTTACTAGTGTGACATAATAACAGTTGCTCTAGTAAGTAAGTATCATACTAATAAACATTAATAACTTTAATGGTAATATCCTTGGTAATATGTAGTCTTGTGGTAACATAATTATTTTGTACTTATGTACCACTCAAAATGAGCACAATGAAGAACAAAAAAAGAGTAAAACAGAAAA
The DNA here is from genome assembly GCA_036939595.1 of Thalassiosira livingstoniorum. Classification (NCBI taxonomy): domain Eukaryota; phylum Bacillariophyta; class Thalassiosirophyceae; order Thalassiosirales; family Thalassiosiraceae; genus Thalassiosira; species Thalassiosira livingstoniorum. The sequence goes on from JALLOT010000422.1 coordinate 16,383, forward strand.
AAGAACTAAAGAGAACAAAAGAGAATGAAAAAGAGAATGAATGAGAACAACGGTGGAAAACAGCAGGACATGGCAGAAATGGTACAGCATGGAAGAAGATGGCAGAAAACAGTGGAACATGGCAGAAAATGGAGGAAAATGATGGAAAATCAAAATGGATGAAATTTTGGTGCCATTTGAGCAATGATGCTAATTTTGTCTAATTAAAATATTGTTCTCATTTCAAAAACTTTTATTACGACAAAACTTAGTTTCTTAAGTATTTGAGAAACATCTAGGCTTGGAAATGTAAAGCATTGCTGAAAGTTGCAAAATTGCTAAAATTTATTGATTCAAAGTATTTCCAAAAGAATTTTACATAGATATTATTTTGTAATAGTGATGCTCCAGTAATATTAGTGTTCCACTGATTTCCATTTTGGGGCTGAATAGGGGGGGGACAACCCACTAATCCACATCTCAAATCAAAGAGCCCTCACAATACCTGGTACACGGAAGTATCTCTGTGTTTGGACTGGTCACGGGTCTGGCATGAATCGTGTTTGGACAATTGCCTTAGTATCCTTGCCCTGGCAGATCCACTGAATGTACCTACTATGTTATCTTTGTTGACATTGGTTCCGTCAACAACAGGAACATTTTTATCAGCGTCTATACTCTAGACTACAATCCTTAACAATTTCCCAGGTAGAACAGACTCCCAAATTACTTTTAAAAATACTCCGTTTTGAAATCAACTCAAAGGAGTCTCAAAAATGAAAAATTGAATGTGGCTGTAATCCTTAATAACGGGAGAAAGCTCTTGTTCATGGTTGAGGCCCTCATCTGGTGTCGAAAAGAATGAGTTGAATCAAGCATGCACAAACATTGAAAAAATACAAACACACGCATAATGCGGTTTTTGAAATTATTATTTGAAACAACTTTCAACATAGTGTGCTCGCTGCTCCAATTAAATGTTCTAAGGTACTTTTGTGACAAAAGGACCCTTCTGCTTCTTTCGTGCCATTTGATCCATTGATCCCATCTAAACTGTACTTAGCAGTTCAATACCGCATTAGCAATGCATGATGAACGTACTAGCTTGATTTGTACCTGAAGAGCTATCATTTCTCGACGAAAAACATCACATCATGTCATTACATACGATGTCTTTTTTGTGGCGGATTCTGTCTTGTAGTTTAGCAGTCATTTGATGCCAATTTTGGGAGATGACATGATGTTGAAAATCCATGCTAACGATGAAGCAAAACTTCTCTTACTACGGACACTACTTGTCAGTTCTTTGCAATACACGTGATGATTATTTGGCAAAGATGATGATTTTCTGTTGGTTGACACTCTCATGCTGCCCCTCCCACTTGATGTCACCGATAGAACACAGTAGGTTCGCCAGTTTTGCTCTATCTCTGACATGCCTCGTCCAACGAATCCATCAGTCCCAACTCTTGACAGTATTCCTTTATTTTTTCCATTCCAAATCTACTTTCTAATTGTTCTAGTTTCTTTGGCAGCAACCGAAAAGTGGCATCGTTGACCTTCCGAATGACTTTCCCCGCTGTAGAAAATGTGAGATTTCTCAACTGCTTCCGGCTTTGTGCTAGAGATTCCACCATGGATTCGCAGTCTGCCTCGGATCCTTCCACTAAAATCAAGCCTGGCTTTCCAAATTTGACAACACCCCCAAGAGATAGCTTTGAAGACATTTTTTTCACCAACTGGAATCCTTTGCAAGCCGAGCTCTCGATGTGATGAGTAAACACCAAAAGCACGCACAGTTCAACTTCATTTTCATCATCTGTGGATTGAGATGCACTCTTTCGTAGAAATATTTGTTTTGATGATAAAATTCCGTGCCAATCATTCTTCGCCCAACAATCAGCAACATTGAACACGCATAGCAAAGCTTCGTTTCCTTCATTTCCTTGAGCTTCCCAAGTACAAACCTCTACAAGTTTTGGTATGGCATCTATGGCGCACCGTCTAACTTCCGGCGAACAGTTGGATTCTTCATTCAATGATGCCCCCACAGCAAGAACTCCGGATGTTGGGTATCCTTCTGGAATAGTAACACTCAAATCAATCATGATGCATTCGGCTTCATCTTCCATCGGTAGAGTCAATCTATAAGAAACTTTACTTCCGTCAATATTAATCTCCTCCTTCGAATACGCAGACCGGATAAAGACGAGCTCATCTTCGAGTGGCTCGAGGGGTATGTCCAAACCATTGCTGCTCCCCACCCCATCAAAATAAAGAGTAGCATCCACTGCCTGTGGTAAGGACGCTTGATCCGTGGCACAAGTTGAGGTAGCAGCACCGGGCAAAGAGGTTTCGATACGAGGGGGCATGCTAACGGAAGTTGCAGGGGCCGGTGGAGTGGGCGCTGGATTCAATTCATCAAATGCTTCCAAATCAATTTCTTCCAAATCGCTGAGAGGAGGTTTTTCTACCCAATCTTCCAACGACAATTTCTTCGGACCTTTTTTTCTTTTTTCGTGCAATAGCTTCGATCTTGTATTCACTAGCTCAGTTTTCAAGCGCTGTAGGTACTTGTCTTTCTCTTGACGAAGTTTTTCAGCCTTTTTTATTGTGCCCATCAGAGATTCTAAGTTTTGATCTCTTTCCCTTGCCTTTGCTCGTTCATTCATTAGTGCCCTCTCCAGTTCTCCCACTCTAACGAGCTTGTCTTTCGCCGCCTGAAGCTCCATTTTCAAAGCAGTATTGTTTCCCACTTCCATTTTCAATTCGTTTACTCTCGTCTTTTCCTGCCTTAGGTCTTCCTCCAGACTAGAGACGGGATTCAGTTTTGCCCTTGCTGACTGCAGCTCCATTCGAATAACTACATTTGCCGCTGATTCCAATTTCAATCTTTTAGAAAGCTCTTCTGATCTCTCTTTTTCCATTGAAAGATCGTTCGTGACAGCGGAGAGGTCGTCTTGAGTCCTCTTCCTCAGAGATTGCTCTATGATGAACCGGTCCTTAACCTCTCGTAGCTCTTCCAACAACGATTCCTTCTCCGACGTGACGAAGTCAAGTTCAGCCTCCAAGGTCTCCCTCTTACTACTCTCCAAAAATAATGCATCATTCGATTTCGTCAAATCGTCCTGAATCGAAATACGAAGCCTTTGTTCACATTCAAATTCTTCTCTCAAGCCCGTCAGCATTTGTTGGACAATGGAACGATACTTTCTCTCCTTTTCTACTTCATTCTTTGCACTGGCAAGCTGTTTCTCCAGCCAATCTACGTCATGTTTGGAGTCTCCGTGTTGTCTGGTGGGCCTCCTTGCTTCTTTTGGTTTCCCAGTGGGTTTTACAACCTCCGATGGCGGCCTATCCTGAGCAAGATCTTTTCTCGGCACCTTCTTGACTTCAGCTGCTTTGTGCTTCTCTTTTACTTTTTGTAGCTTTTGTGAATCTTTGTTATTTTTCTTCAACAAGGTGACTCCTGTTTCCTTTTTTGTTTCAGTTTTGATGACGCCACTTTTGCTGTTATTCGAGCTTCGTTTTCGATTATTATTTCTCGATTGCCGATTATTTTGACCCGAACCAGCCGACGATGCTGTAGAATTTGCTACTGGTGTCCCATTATCCCTCTTGTTCGGATTTTTCATTATGGTAATGGGAGCACATCTTTCACCATCTTTTTTTCCATTTGATTTGAATTCGTTTCTGGCTTTCACTTCAATGCTGACGCCCGTTAGGCCCTGTAAGACATTTTCGTTGGTCATCGTTTCGGTTGTCAGTAATTTCCTGTGCCACTCTCGAGGGTGATCCCAGCTAGGTAGCATCCATAGCTACTATGTTTTAGTAAGAATGGAGTTTAAAGCTACTGATCCAGATAGAGATATTTGACACCCATTTTTCTGTCTTTTAACCATTCAGTCGGATTCTGTTGGAATAACATCGCCATCTTCGCCACTAAAATTGGATGAAGTTCTTTGTTCTTTGGTGGAATAGTTGATTGAGGTTATCATCAGTATTGTATTGTACTACTTACAATACTGTGTAGAAGTACTACTTACAATAGGGTCTAAAAGGGTCGATCGATCGAGTTAGGTACGAGTCCGTGCGA
>JALLOT010000423.1:364-20478 GCA_036939595.1 Thalassiosira livingstoniorum
AACAACAATCAGCACCTGAATGAAGATAAAAATGATGTGGTAGAACATGAAATCAATAAAAATAAATAGCTATTAAGAAAACTTAAGAAAGTTGTGGCAAAACATTGATTATTTGGAATTATTTCAAAAATTCCATTGTCCACTGTTATTATGCAGGTTTGTTGTATAATATGTGTTGGGTGTATGGGGAGGTGACATGCAAAAAAAGAACAAAACAGGGACATGAACTCATGCACACATGTCAGAGAGTGCTGCTCCAGTGTTGCATGTAAGTACCTCTATTTCATAAGTACACGTATGGTAGTTTGATGGTGACTAGACTTAAGTACTGTAACAAATTATTACTTGGTACTCAAAACATACAAAAAATTATATTATTTTATATTTTAATCCATTCTCTCTTTTTCTGAGCACTGAAACATCTCAACATGGCCACCATTTTTAGAGACATCAGGTTTTATCAATTACATCAAGCCCACAAACACCCATTTCATCACCTCAATTTTTGTTGAGTTTAGTCACTCAGCCACCAGCTCAAGTTGGTGGTTCAGTGGCTAAACTCAACAAAAGTAACACACAAAACATGCTATGTACAGGATTTGATTTCCTGGTCCCTGGTCTGACCCAATCAGTCCTGAGCCTCCTGCTCCTGTTTATACAAAGCCCATTGGTGGTAGGGCAATTGGGTTCTAGACATTTGTCCACAAAAAATGCGCTCCAGAGCATGCTTGAGCCAGTATATGTTTTGCGCATCTGTTCATTGGTTTGAGTTACAAGGTCCACCCTTGGGGTTATCATGGAGCACGTTTGCATGTGTTTTGTGTGTTACTTTTGTTGAGTTTGGCCACTCAACCACTAACTTGAGCTAGAGGTTGAGTGGCTGAACTCAACCATTTCACCATTAAAAAATAGTTTTTACTCTAAAAATAGGGGTCCCAGTAGTAATTCATATATATATCTTTGGCACCCCCCTATTTCTTGGGTGGAGAATCATGATTATAAAGGTGTAATTGAGGGGAAGAAGTGGGTTTAAATTAACATGGGATTTTATCATGGGGGAGATGAAAATGGGCTTCTCTGGTATGTTTGGGGTCCACCTAGGATGATAAACCCTCCCTTGGTCTAGCCTTTGCATAGCTTAGGCAGACATGGTGAGTAGATCCAGTTACAACTAGTAACTGAGATTATTTAATTTTTATGAGCTATTTATTGCTTGTTTGTTGGCAGGTCACCATGCCAAACTCTCCTCCTGCGAATATGTTGTAAGTTTCCTACATTTCTTCTTTTAAATATCTTTTTGGATCTTTCTAATCTGGAAGCTGCAATCTGATTTCCAATAGCCACAACATCAAATAAAGTTCAGGTGTGGTTGTTGGTGGCATGGGATGAGGGTGGCATAGTTTCGTCATCAGAGGAAGCACAGACAATGAGAGGAGTTCAATTTTTGATCCGGCAGCTGGTTGTCATTGTTGAGTTATTATTTTTAATGGCTGTGTTTGTTTGGCTAGGGTGTGTGCTTGTTTTGATTGTTGATGATCTTCTGATGGCTTCCACTGCACATGCACACTTAACAGAACATGAGAGCTGCAATCTTGGAAAACAATCTTTTTCACACTCATTCAAAACCCAATTATTTTTTTTATTTCAAAAAGACATTGGGGAAACTATGTAATATGACCTGAAAATGACTCCTGATAATGACATAACAATTTCTATTAAGAACTTAGTACTGTTCATTTGTATGTAGACTTATGTATATCAATTCAAAAATTAAAAAAAAAATTTGGGGATGAAAAATTCTACATGAAATTTCATGTAGGAATTCAGTACAGTATGTCCTGCATTTTGACCTGCATCTAAGGTCCTGCATCTAATGATCCTAAAATCTATTTTAGGATTTATTCAGGTTCTACAGGGACCTAAGCTGGGATTGTTAGTGTTAACTTTTGGCTGTAGGCCTTCATCAGAGGTGTGCTGAATGAAGCCCTGACATGTGAGTGGTCAACAAAAAGCAATAACCCAAGTACTAGGAATAAAGCAGGGGCAAGTTTGGAAGCTTGGGCAAAGCTGCTGAAGGTGAGCTTTGAAAAAAAGAACAGGATTTATTGGAACAACTGTGTCATTAGGGGAGATGATCAGCAACATTCAACCTCATTTTTTAAATTTCCTAGCCAAGGATATAATTCCTATATTTGTATGACAATTGTAGCATATGATGATATCATCAATTGGATTTTTTTCTCCTATGTGGTTAGTTGACTCAAAGAAAGGAGTTTCATTTGGTAGATTGGAAAAAATCTAACAAAAGAGTCATTGGATTGTAGAGGAAGGAGGGTCCTGTTGTTGATAGGGGAAGTGGAGAAAGAGTTTCCTGCTTGTTTTCTCATGAGTTAGCTTCTTTTGAGCTTTACACATTCTGGAGAGGTAAGAGCTTCAAAGCTTTCTGATTTTTGAGGACCATTTTCAAATAAAGACAAGAGAGTCTCTTCTGTGTACCCTCTTCTACAGAGACAAGTATAGAAATTTTTGATATTGATTTGAATACAAGATACATTTGAGCAGAGGGCAACAATACAGAGGATTTGGCCAAAGATCAGGTCCTTTATAATACCCAATGCATGAGCTGCTTTTGATGGGATATGCAGATAAAGGGCCATGGACTTTTTGAAAAGGTCAGTCAGAATCTGACCATTTTTCAACTCAATGATTATATCCATGTAGTTCACCAAGTCTGAAGGGCCAACAAAAATTTCCACTCAAGGTCATGGGAGTTAATATTGTTTTTAACTTCTCCCTTTTTTGCATCCTCCTCTGGGTCAGTGAATGGTTTCCAAATCCCAATTCCATCATCAATAAAACACATGTATATGACTAAATGGCTCTGTCATTTAGATAGGATCATGGCATCCATTGTAATGGTGATGTTGATGTGCAGGCTTGCAATTGGAGGAGCCAGAGACATACCCATTGCTGTTTCTCATAATTGCCTGGCAAATATGCTGCCAAATTTCATTATGTTGTGTGACATGATGATCTTAAGGGCTTCAATCAATGTGCAAGGACTATAATCAAACTACTTGTGCATGTCAGGCATTAGGAGAAAGTTTGATAGTTTGTAAAGCAGATGGCAGTATCAATGTTTGGGTATATGTTTTTTGTGTCAAGAGTGAAGATCTTTGCTGTTGAGTCAAATTGGAGAGTTGATAGCAATTATTTTAACTCTAGTGAGTCTTTGTAACAAGCAGGTTGCTGGACTTGGGCTATATATTGGAGTTTTTTGTCAACCCACTTATCCATGGCAAATTCTGCCACAGTTTGATGAAGTACCATAAATTGAGACGAGATTTTGTGTAGTTTGTACAAAAGGTAGAAGTGTTTTAAAGGGATCTGAAGCCCAGGCTTCAAACCTTTTCAATCTGATATACTTGGTATTTTCTCACTAATTTGACCAGGTTGGTGAGGTGGGGAGGGTTGAAAGCATCCAACCATTTCTTTGATCTGCCAACTAACTTCACAGAGAGCCATCATTGTCTCAGATTCTGTTAGAATTAGATATATGTCTTGATCAGATAAATGGTCAAGGCCATCATCACAGTATCTGGCAGCATCCACTGTCACAGGTCCAAGGCTTTTGTTAGAGTTAGCAACAATGATATATTTGTCTGTTCTTAATTCTATCATTGCCCTCTTTTCCAAACAGGTAAAATTAGACTTGTCATGGCAAGATGAGAATCCTTTCAAAAGTTGATCATAAAAGTTGCGCAGTCTTGGGTGAATTGTTTAATCAGGACTAACTTCTGGGAACCAGTCAAACTTTACATGAAGTTTGGAAACTTTTCCACCATTGATTAATTGGATTGGAGGACTACCTGCAAAAAAGTTATCTAACCAAATGTCACCCCGAAATCTGCTGATATCAATCATCTCAAACGCTGAAGTAATTTGTGGGTTTATTATGAATTTGTGCACTAACCCAAGGAGTGCTTTGGCTGAAGGAGGGACTTGCTTTCAGCCAGTAAGATCATGGAATGTCAAATTGTCTAGGTTAACATTGAGCTTTGGTCTCTTGTCTCTAGCTTTGCAAGCCACTTCTTGTCTTCCCTGATGGCTTGTTGGAATTCCTATTTGGATTCTTTTTGTTGATTCATCTGGAACCATTGTTGTTGCACCTTTGAGTAGTTTTTGAGTTTAACCTGTTGAGTTTGCTCCCCCCATGGCAATCTTTTGATGGTTGCTGCTGCAGTGACGATGAAGTTTTTTAAAGCTGTTGCTTTTTGTGTCAGTTGTGACTGTTATTAATATCACCCTTTGATGCTGAGGTTAGATTTGGAGGTTGCCCTTGAGCCTTATGTTTCTTTGTGCTATTGTTGTTCTTGTTGGTAGAAGCTGTAAACTTTGATTTATTTTCAAGAAGATTCTGGTAACAGTTTAGATCTTTTTGTGCCTTGGCTGCTGGAGCCATTTTATTACTGACTAGGAGATCAAGGGTTGAGCAATCCAATGTTGGTTCTTGGTTGATAAGATCCATCACCTCAGCTTTACTGTTTTTTCATTCAGTTGTAAGAGCATCTTTAGTGTCTATCTTGTTGGACTTAGCCTCAAGTGTTTCAATGTAAGACTTCAAACTGTTGATGATAAAGGCCTTAGAGAATATTGAAAATTTTGAAAGAACACAAGCATATTCTATCAATGGAGAAGACAGAGAATGATTTTGCTGTTGTTGTTGCTGGCTTGTTGCTGGATGACAGTGGCAGTGGGTCTGGCTTCATTATTACCTGCCTCTTCTGTGGTGTCATTGCCAGTATCATCTCCCACAGTATCATGCCCAGCATCATCTATATCTCCTGTTGAATGAGTCCCAGTACCACCAGTTGCAGTTGTTGTATTATTTTTGTTGTCATCAATTACATCAGCTGCAAAATTTTTATTACAAGCTGTTGCTGAGGAAAAAATTGTGGCAGTGTGATTGTCCCAAACCTCATCATTTTTATTAGCATTTTTGGTGCCATCATTTTCACCACTGCTTAAATCATGGGAGGTGCTGAGACAGAACAATAAAGATTGGCAACTGTTGGAAGAGCTTTTATCCATGGCTTGATCAATTTCTTCTTTTGTGGTCTGAGTGAATTTCCCCCTTGTGATTCTATCATTTTCAAAATGCTGGCATTGTAAGTATTGACATTCTGTTGTTTTGGTGGAGGCAGCATCATCTACATCATCCTTTGTTTCAGTCTCATCTTCAACATCATCTCCATTTCACCACTAGAGGAATGTGGATTGTCTTCCTTATCATTACTGGAGAAGTTAGCACCATCATCATCTTTGTCTTTGTTGTGTGTGTTATATTTGAAGCCCTGGTCAGATTGGGTGTCCAAAAGACCATTATCATCTTAAAAATCAAGTTGAGCATTAGATGAATTAAAATAATTTAAGATATTTGGTTTGATGTATTCCGGTGGGTTGGATGAAGGTTTTTAGATGTTTGAGCAGGTTGCGGAGACTGAAATTGTTTGAATGTTAATGAGCATGAAGTACATGGTGTTTAAGGGCTCAAAACTTCCCTTAAATCATGAGAGTTAAGGGATGGCGGCTGTTGTCCCCTTGGTGCAGCACTTCTACTGGTAGGGACAATTTTGCTGGATCAAAAAAAAATTTTGAGCATATGGGGCGTCTGGCCGTCTCCAAATTTTTCTCTCTTCTGATCAGCCAAAATCAAGCTGGGAGACCAGGTCTCGCCAAAATCGTCATCTGTCATCAACCCACCATCAGCCATGAGCCTCCAAATCCCACTAGCTTTCAATCGTGGCGGCAGCTCACACCGTGATGTTTATTGGGTGTAACTTCCTGATTGTTGGCCAAACCACGATTTTGGCCACATGGCCGCACTCTACGTACGCACGAGAATGCGGCCATGTGCTCGCTTTTCTGCGATTCCCCCCAGCAAGCATTGCTCAGCGCACAAAAGCTACGTGGCAGCCGCCGTCACCCCAATTGCCACAATCACAAAATGCCTTCTCCGACAATCGTGATGGGATTAATCCGTCTCCACCACACTTCCCTTTTACAAAAACAATAGGCGAGTTTACACGGTAAGTGATTGCATTCATATTATTTATGTTGATTGTTGTGTCCTATAGGGGAACGCGATGTCCGTTGCGTCTCGAGTGCCTTTGTTGCACTTATTCCGTACTTTATTCCGTCACGAACTAACTGCGCACCACATCTTACTTGTTCCCTCCATTGTTCTTCACAGGTCCACATGTCATGGCGGATGGTTGTTTGTCGGGGAGCTTGTAAACTACAAGACAACCGAGAGGTGTCGTTGCGCACGTTTGAAAGGGGTGGTTTGATGCATCCATTGGACGTCAGACGAGTTTCGACGCTGCGCACGACGAAAGCAACCGGTAAGTTTGCTCTGTTCCATCGATGATGTCTTGTTGTTGATTGTTGCGTAGTGTCAGCATGGTTTGTGGCTATTTTGTTGTGTCGTTGTTTGCTCGCCGATCGTTGTCGTGCGCCCGAAACACCCAACCGACATACTTGCCATAGGGGGACTGTTGTTCCAACATATCCCGTTCCGAGTGAAGTTGTGGTTTGTTCGACAGGGGGAATTGTCCGAAATTTATGTTATCTGCAGCCATCCGATACCTCACAATTTTTATTCCTTCATTTCCCCTTCTCCCTTTTACAGTGTTTTAATTACAGATGATTCGAGTTTTGTTTTGTGTGGTATCGGTCGAAGAAACGGGGCGGCAGGGAGTGTGTGTTTGTTTTAGCCTCTGTCCCCCCTGGGACATGCGCAGCCTCTGCCACAATCGGCAAGCGAACGAATAACCAATTCGAAAAGGGAGAGATGTCTCCAAACGGGGGGAACCTCTGCCCAAATTTTGCTACACAAATTTACTTCTGAAACTAACGCCTGATTGCTGCTTTAACTTAACACTTTTTTTTACATTCTTAACGCTCCTTCATTCAGGCCAAAGGCTTAGTCACAATTAACATTTTTATTTTTATTTGTTTCATTTTGTAATCATATTTGTTGGGACGAGCTGTGTAAAGCAAATCCCAACAAATACTTAGCCCTCTATGTACTAGAGTAGACAGCAATCAATTATAAACTTGATTGCTGTCATCTTAGTTTATGTGAGTGTACTTATTGACAATGACATACCCTCTCCTCACCTCACAACAAGAGTTCATAGAGTTTGATGTCTAATTTCTATTTCTATCATGACAGACAAAAGGGGCTATGATGTCAACTTGGTATTGGCGGTTGTCAGTCGCATCACCTTTTGTTAAAGACACAAGTCCATCCACTAATCAGTGGGCAGCAGCATCATCTCTGTATCCATAAACACCATCGTCACCTCCATTTTCATGGATAACTGTTTCAACTTCGTATCAGCAGAGGCCTCGCTATCTGAAGAGGAATAATGGTATTCAAAAGTAGAAAGAGAGGCTCTGGCTCATCCTCTGGCTTATCACGACAACCAAAAGGAAAGAAACAAAAGCAGACAGCATTCAACCATGCCCAATATCGCGAGAGCCTCCTCAATGCACAGCAACAAAATGTGATGTACGAATCCTCGCACGAAGTGCAATCAACAAAGAACAGCAGTGCCATCGAGAATGCAAAGAAAAAAATTAAGAGACGGGATGATACAATATCAAGACAGGAGGATACAATAGTGTCTCAACAAGGACAGATCGCACGTCTCCAATCACGGGTTGTTACCTATGAGAAGCTGCGAGAGAGGACAGAAGAAGAGTGTACGATGAAGGTGGTCACTGCTCGTGCTTCAGCCTCCATGGCAACAGAGCGTGCAAAGACTACTATTTTCAACAACAAACTTCAATATGCATCTAAGTTTTCTAAGCTATCGGATTATAACGAGCGGTTGAAGCACCAGCTATTAACTACATCAACGGAGATGAATGAAGAGCGCAAGAAGAATGCCGATTTGGTAAGAGAGAATAGAGAAATCAAAGATAAGTCTCATAAGAAGCACGCAGAAATGCAAGAGGAAAACAAGAAGCAGCATGCCCGCTCGGAAGAAATAATTAGACGAATGGAAGAAGAGCATACTCGTACAACTACAGAACTTTTGGAGAAGATGGAGAGCAACATGGAGGAGAGTGCACTGGCGAAGTGTCAGCTGGTTGAGAAAATGGAAGCGGATCATCTAGAGACAGTAGCAGGAATATTGGATCAATATGACGCGGATCAGTTGGAGTGCAACCTTGAAATCAAGAGGCTGGAAACCTCTAAGAAAAATATGCAGACATCAGCTGAGCACAAGCTTAAAAGGGCAATCAGTGACGAGCGAAAGAAATTGAGGCTTGCTGCAGAAGAGGAGAAGTATCATCTTTCTGTCTTCTTTGGTAGAGCCATTGGAAAGATCCGAGTACAATGGGCAAACAATATCAGCGAGGTCAAGGATAAATTCATGAAAAAGATATCTTTCCTCAACAAGAGAAATCTCTCATACAAAAAAGCAGCCCGTGGGCTGGAAAAGGAGGTAAAGGCCCTGCGTGCTAGAAATCATTTGCTCACTAAGCAGGCAAATATCAAAAACAAAGAATCAAAAGCATCATCTGAAGCAGCAAGAAAGGCTACCAATGCGTACTCAAAGCTGATGGAGAAGTCGATAGCAGTGGAATCTGACCTCATCAGCAAGAATCAAGATTTGGAGGAGCGGTTAAACGAAGCACTAGAAGAAGTGAACCGTTTCAGTGATGATGATTTTCTATGGGAAGTCAAGAAAGTCTTGACTGGGAAGAGAGGAACTCGTGAATGGCCGCACAAGATAGTTTCCTTAGCAATGGAATTTTTGGTTAATGGAACCAGAACATCGGCTGTCCCTTTCAATATCGTATCAGCAGCAAATACATTCTTTCCGTCAATTTTGGTAGAGGAGGTACCCAGTGTTGGATTTGTTCGTGGATGCAGAACCCTAATCTCTTTCATTTCATCTGCTCTAGCAAGTTATCGGCTGGCTGGCGCACCTAGGTATAAACAAATGTCAACAGACGGAACGTCGAAACGTCAGATACAGCTGACTGCTCTTGGCATTTCTATCCCAAATGAGAATGATACATCTACGTATGAACATGTTTATGTTAATGCTGCAATACTTGCAGTTAACGAAACTGCTCAGGGCATCCGGGAGAGCATCCGTAATTCTCTGGAGAAGCTAAAAAGTATTCTAAAACTGTGGATAGATGAGCACGAAACTATGTTTCCAGATGACGATCATTGCATACCTTCCCCATCTGGTTTGACCTTCGCAAAGTTTGATGACGGTGCATTTCTTTCCACTGACTCCTGCCATACCGCATGTCTGACCAGGGAATTCATTGGTGATGACATTTGTGATGCAATCAACGATGCAACAAATCAGCACATCCAGCAACAAGACAACGAATCAGACGAAGAGGATGCAGGCAACAGTGATGAAAGTGGAGCTCAAAGAAAGCTTGCTGATCGCAATGATCCACAAGTAATTCTCTATGGTGATTGCCATCATCACATCCGTAACATTTGGATCAAACATGCAGTCAATGCCACTTCAATGTACCTGAGCAATAAATACTCATCAGAGCTAGAAGAAATACGAAAGTCATATCCATTACTCAGAGTTCATACAGCTGGTGACGACATATTATTTGCTATCGAGAAACACTTTGGAAGAACCTGCAACTATGCAAAGGGTCGTGGTGAGACTTTCCATCAGTGGATGTCCAAGCACTATGGTGATTTTTGTTTCTTCCCTCTTAAGCGAGTCAAGGGATCCCGGGCTGATGTGACACTAGAAGGATCTGTCGCATTGTACATGAATCGATTTCCAATGGTACAATACCTTGACGTTTGTCTAACTTCAGCGAAAACTGAAAAGAAGAGCAACTTACTTGACAAATGCTTATGGATACTGCTTTCATCTGCCAGTGTTACTGCAACACTCCGTACATTTGCTATTTGGCACTTTACAATGAATTTGCCATTGAGATGGCTTGCTGGGAACTCGCATATCAATGAGATGGCAGAGAAAGGATGGTCACCAATGTCAATGGGGATGGCATACGACAGATTGGCACTCTGCCTTCAACAAGTGATTGACGACCATAGCTTGTTTCTGGATAGAGAATACATGCTTGGTATTTTTGGTAATTTCGAACCAGATCTCACGCCATTTCATGAATTTATGAATGATAAACTCCAGAATAAAAAAAGATTTACCGTCAACAAGCAAACACGGGTTGATGCAAATAAGTTGGCCCTGGATGAGCTCTTCAATCCAAAGCAAGACACCAATATATCAACAAATGACGAAACGAAACACATTGCTTCAAGGCAAGCACAAATTATGCTTGATGAAATGTACAATGAGAGCAAAGAAACTGCAAAGTATTTGAGTGTACTCAACGGAGAGTATAGTGATGCATGCCTGAGTCAGGAAATAAAAGATTCTACATTAGGGTGCAAAGCAACAAATGATACCTCTGAGGGAGCATTCGCTGTAGTAACACAAGAACTTTCAGCATACGGCATGATGTCATTTTTACACCTTGGCGGAATGGCAACTAGTCGATTGAATGGAGATTTCTCTCGTAGTAATAGCAAACCTGGATTGTTCCATTGCCTTCCTTCTCAAATGCAGAAATCACTTGTTTCGGCATCACGGAAGCATGCAGAGAGACTGAGGCAAGAGTATCGAGATGAGTTACAAGCTCAGCGTAATGCTAAAATTGAGAAGGAAGAATTAATTGCTGAACAGAATATGAATGCCGCACTTGAGGAATACGTTGATGCTCTCTACTATTTTGCAAAATTCTCTTCTCCTGCACGTTGGAAAACAACGGAAGAAATGAATGCTCAATTGAAAAAATTAAAAAATCCTACAGCGCAAATGAGAGAGATCAAAGAGCAAATTCGAATTAGGACACTGAGTATGGGATGGGTTGAGATGCATACTGAGTGGTCTGAAAAGGAAGTTCATAAAAGCATTAAGGAATTGAAAAAGCATCTCAAAAAAAATATTTTGGAAAAGGAAGGGTCAAAGGACATTCCACTGCGTCCTCCTGTGAAAATCCGTGAAAGGAAAGTACTGCCTAGCTGCCTAGGGCCCGTGACAGAAGACGTAATGGAATTGGATAGGGAACATGCAGCAAAATTTGAAAACTGGTTAGAAGATGCAAAATCTAAAATGCTAGAAAGAGAAGAAGAGGGAATTGGATGCCAAGTAGAACAAATGCAACCCACTACTGCTCCAGAAATAATAGAGCTTTTAGGTATGCGGATTCAAATGTGTTTTGAGTGTAATGATGGTAGCAAAAGGTGGTGTCGGGGTGTGGTAGTTGCTGTGTCAAATGGTAATAATCTAAAAAGAGGACCCAGGGCATTTTTTAAAGATGGAGAAGCAGTACAAGTTAAGTGGGACACTGAAGATTGTGATGACGAAAATGATGCAGTAACAACTCAACGCATATTGGGCAGCAAGTGGAATTCAAAAGTCCATACAAATGGAAGCTGGCGCCTAGATATTGAACCAATGTTTAAAAAAACTAGATTCACTTATTTAAAATTTGTACAGATGATTAAAAATATTTATTTGGCTAAAATATGTACATTATTCACACTATTTTTGATCAATGTGAACAAAATGAGTATTTTTATGCATAAAATATTTTTTATTACTACTTTTACTAGTAAAATTACTAGTTAATAAATTTTTTGAACTTTAATCAATAATTTTGGATACTTATGGTCAATTTTTTTCAAAAAAAAAATCACACAGATTTTAGTTAGACCTATTACAACAAGTTTTAAACCTTAAAATAAAATTTTGAAGAAAAAAAAATTTTGCAATGTAGCCCCTAATAATAACCAAAGTATTAACCCAGGTTGGGAACACTTTATCTGAGCGCAGAAAACTTTTGGCATTTCATTCCTGCAATCTGTTTCAGTTGAAGTTTAAATCACAAACACTTATGCTCCTAGAAAGAGCAAAAAAGCAGCACACAACCGTACATATGCCCGCGCCAAGACGAGACGATAGCCCCTGGAAAATAGGAAATTTTACCTATGTAGAATCAATTAAGTCTAGTTTCAAGACTTGAAACTAACCAGAAGGGCCTCATTTTTCCTTTTGAAATATGGTGTTGACAGTTTGTCAGCACCTACCAGTTATGGTGTTGACAGATCTGTCAACACCATAAGGTATTGTACAGAAATGAGTTAAATTTTGGTATTGTACAAATCTACAGACATACTTAGCTTGTAATAAGAGCAGCGACAGACGTCCAAGCTCCAAGCTCGTCCAATCGAGCCAAAGGCATGTTACTTCCAAGTGATCAATAGTAAATAAGTAGGTATTTTACCTGATAGTATTCTACACACTACCATAGAACAGCAATAATCATCTTTTTGCACTGTCTCCATTGCAAAATGTTATTTTTCACCACGATCTCCGCCGCTCCGATTATTTGTGTGGGTCTCACGTTGCAGTCGACTCGAACACAATTTTCATATTCTCGACTCTCTCTATTGCCGCTATCTCCGCGTCATTTGCACTTAAACCGAGGAGGGTTTCCTTTTCAAAATGACCCAAGACAAAATGAATATTTCCTAAAAACAAAATCCACTCAAATTGTGTTCCCCATGGGATTTATGGATTTCCTATCCAACCCTTTTCTAAAATCTCGAGATGCAGATTTCATACCTCTAGAAAAAAATGGTAATACTGCTCCTTTCGGGACAGGACCTTTGATACTGATGCATGGTGTTCCCGAATCGATTGACAATGAAGAGCTTGAGGATATGATTGAAGATGGCATGCCAAATCGGAAGGCAGGGGAAGTGACAATCTACAGATTACAGGGGGGGAATAATGATTTATTGCTGGGCATGAGTGTGGCAGATGCATTGGAAAAGGCGATGGAACTTGGATCCCGAAATATTTCTCTCAGTACAGAATTTCTTCCTACTAAAATAGCGTCGCCTCAAATTATTACGTTTCAAAAAACAATGTCAGAAGATGAAAAACTGCCTGATTGTCCAATTCTTTATTTCAGTGGAGTGACCAACCAAGAAATGATGGAAACCTACCAGATAATGGCAAATGAAATCTACGAAGAGACGAATCTATTGTATTGGCCAGCTTGTGCGAAATTGGTGCCTCCTGCAATGAGTAAGAGTTTAAGGAAAGTATTAACTGAGATTGGAGGAGATCACGATGAGGCTATGAAATTGAGGAGAGAGGATGCCGAACGGATGGGAAACATGTAAGGTGGATGATTGTTGACTTTCGTTTAGGGGTGGAGCTAATTAATATGGCGCTCATTTAAGGGGCCATAAGGCTCAAGTGCGTGCTGAAAGCCTCAAAAATTTTGCAAGATTTAGCTGTAGCACTTTTTGAAAAATGGAATAAAACATTGGACTTGGGGGATATGGTTGAAAATCCACTCCTATGTAACTCCGTTTTAAGTCTGATTTGATAATTGAAATTGGTTAGTTGCAATGAAACATCTTGCGAAAACATCATTTTCAAAAACTTCTACAAGCTACAAGGAGTACGAAATGCTTATTGCGCTATACACTCTAAGCATAGTGACAAAATAAAGCTTTCGTCTGTGTTCCTAATAACAATTACTGGGTGCTTCAAATATTAACACCTTCAACACTGTGAGAAATGCCTTTCACTTAATAGCTGACAGAAATTCTTGTAGGAAGTACATCCGTTAGATGAAATCCTGCCAAACTACTTACTACAACACCAGTATAGTAGTATCGCACTTTCGTTGTTTAGTTTCTGGATTCTGTCGAGCTTAATATTACTACAAAAACTTGCGAGTATGAGCGACAAAAAAGTTACTTCTGTTTTACGGTCTAAATGCAACTACTTGAATGTTATCGATCCACACCATTGACAAAGGCAAGTTAGGGACCAATGGCGCATCATATCTCCATTCTAGAGTGCTTTCTCCAGGCGAGAGGGGCATTTTGAAATGCAATGAGGAACTTTTGGGGGTATTTAAGTCTAATCGCTTCATCCCATTGATGAAAAATGAAAAAGAACCTAACCCCATGATGTAATCAAATCCCACTTCCCCACCAGGAAACGGCACCGTAATGTCAGCGGACATTATAGAGTACTCACCGGGTAGGAGAAACTTTGGACTGTGTGCTGCAAGTCCATCCCCATCTGAAGGTTGGGAGTCATCAATCCCCCAAGTCCCAGTCCCGAAAAACTGAAAACCACCCATATCAAAAGTGGATATTGATTCAAAATCAAAGCGGATCTCTGGGTAAAAGATCACATCATCAATCCAAACAAGCCCCTCCCCCATTCTGTTGGAACTTACACTGTATTTTGCAGGATCAGTAGAAATGACTTCCCACGATATTACATTTGATCCGATTTCTAACGGGATGATTTCTAGGCTCCAAGAAGGTGGCCCTGCATGACCCTTAAAACTCATGACAACAGTGTCTTCAAGTTTAATATCTACATAGTCCCAAGGCATGAAGACATCGTGACGTATATGGTAATGTAACACGCCACTTGTTGGAGTGTCCAAACGAAGAAAAAGTTTGGAAGAGTAACCTCCAGTCACGGGTGCATTTTTCATGGAAAATTGTCCACTGTATGCGACAGTGTCATCAATAACCCAGCTGTTCTCAGGATCTGTTACAAAGACGAAAGATTTGGACGATAGGCCACTTTCAAAGTCTTCAATCAAAGGCGTTAGAAAAGAGCTTTCATTTTCGCTTGCTGGATCTGCCGTGGGGCTAGGTGTTGGATTTGGTGTGGGACTTGATGTTGGATCTGACGTGGGTGAAGTGGTTGGTTTGTGGCTTGATGTAGGCTTCATCGTTGGTCCTCGGGTTGGTCCCAGAGTTGGAGATGACGTCGGTGGCATTGCGGGATATTTTGTAGGTTGATTTGAAGGTTTCATTGTAGGCGCTGATGTTGGCGCTCTTGTTGGTCTCGTCGTACTACCTCCACCAAGTGTCATGCAAATATCAAAATCTTTAATCCATGGGAATTTACACTTGAGTTAAACAAATATCAATTTTTGTCGATGATGAGACTAGTTTGCATAAATTGTGCAAAATTAAATTATTTCCGATGTAAAAACAAAATAACTTACACAGTCTTGTAGAGAATCGTAGAAATTAAATTCAAATTCAGCATGTTGTCCATCTGCAAAACATGTTCCAATGGTATAATTTGGATAGAACTTATTAGGAGGCGGTTTGAGAGGCGACTGCGTTGGAAGTTTCGTCGGAAAAGCCGATGGCGCAGCCGTTGGATTCAGAGAAGGGATGGAAGTGGGGCTTTTAGTGGGTGTCGAAGTGGGCGACAATGTTGGCGTTGATGTAGGTGAGGACGTGGGCCGAAAAGTTGGTGACCAGGTCATTCTCCTGTTGAAATCAATAAATTTAAAGATGAGAAGGATACAGGCACTTTTGGTTGTTTCGTTGCATGCCACAAAATAGAAAATAATAACTCACGACAAGTCGACTTCCGACTTATGGAACATCAATTGACCTTCCTCCAAGTTGGCAGAAAAGAATGGCCCCACCATGCCCAGAACTTCCATATATCCTTTTAAAGTTTGAAGGAAACTGCCATTTTGAACTAATTCGTCAAACGATGAGGAAATGTAGTATGCCTCATCACGGCCAGCTGAGTTTATGTCTGATGCGCAGGTGCGATCGCAGCTTACTGTAATGACCGCATCGAAAGTAAACACTTGCATTCGATCAAGGTTTCGAGACGATGTGTCAATTTCTTTAAAGACATTTGGCTCGGCGGATACCAATTCAGTGTCCATCAAGCTACGTCTAAGATCAGTAAGATCAAGGCCATCAAATGACCTGGCTTCAACCTCTATCAAAGGCCAGCTTTTTATGAGAAAAGAACGAATAGTGTCCACCACTGTATCTCTAATTGTAGCCATGTTTGACGCACTGGAGGTAGGCAAAAAAACATTTTGAAAATACAAGCGTCCAGTGAAGTGAATCAATATAGCGGGTTGGTCCAAATCAATCGATGGATCATCCTGTTGCTGCTCCAATGGGCTATCAAGTAGGAGGATGTCACCGTCTCCCTCTCCTGGGGGCTCACTGAGAGCTAGACATGTAGCGTATTCCAATCCGAAATTGATCGCACAACAATCAACAACCTCTTCTGAAAAAAAAGAGTCCGGAAACTTTTTGAAAGATTCGGGGGCGTCATTGTCATTGACGCATTTTAAAAGGTCAAATTTAGGATAGTAATGTTTGGCGAACTTTTCCTCATCGGAATATGTAGGAATATCAGGTTGGGATGGGGCAGGTGCGGTATCAGAAGAGGCTTCGCAAACCAACGTTATTGAAGGAAAATGAATTTTGCAGCATTCTTCCGCTTCTTTTGAGAAGTATGTCATTGGATCATTTTTCATAGAGGTTGGGGCATTATTGGCATTGAATATGCATTTGTTTTGAGTGTAGCTTGGATAAAAATATTCTTCATACGAGATATCAACGACTGACATATCATGTATCGGAGGGCGTGTCGGTGGGGCCAGCGGAGCAGAGTTTTCGATGCATTCCTCGAGTTCAAGCTTGAAGTTAGTTTCGCAACATTTTCTGAACGAAGGAAACATATTTGCCGAGGGATCATCTCTCATGTATTGGGGGGCATCACCAGTGTCTACGATGCATTGTACATCAGACCATATGGGATAGAACCAGCTTTCGGGTGGGGCTGTAGGTATGTCTTTGAGAATCGATTCTCCTGCTGACATACATTTGTCAAAAATCCAATTAAAATGTTCGCGACAGCAAGTCTGCAAATCCCCCTTTCCTGTTTCCCAAGGTTCAAGCGGTCGATCATTTGTGCATGTATTTGAACCCCAACTTGGAAGAAATGGGTGAGGAGACAAATGACGGTCTCGAGATCGAGAAGGGATTATGTTAAGATTCAGTTGATGTTCATTATAATCAACAGGATCGCTACTTGTACCTGCGAAAGCCGCCCGTATCGATAAGAGCATCAAAAAATAAAGTGATGGTGTTCTTGATTTGGTAGATGACGAATGGAGTATCTGTTGTCGGCGGTGGCGGTGGCAGGGGGGTGAATTACAAAATGAGAGATTCGAAAGCTGCCCGCGGTTGCGAGAGCAGCATTGATGCAAAAGTTTTCCTTCAGGGTGATAGAGGTCACCTCCAGTGAAGGGTTTCATCTTTGTTGTACATTTCAATGATATTGTGTCCTTTGCTGTGACAGCTCTTTCTATTCTGCTAGCTCTCTATGGTATTATTGCGTATTGTAGTACTATGTACAATATTGTACCCTGATTGTACTCACTTACTTAGAGCGAGGGCGTAGGGAACTGTAGGGAATCTTGCGCTTAGAGATTCCTAGGTATGGTATGGTACCTACCATACTTTTACTTTAGCACGCACACCCCGTACTCTGGATGATATTATTATTATGGGCGGGCTCGTAGAATAATACTTCTTGTACGAGTACCTTAAAATAATAGAGTACCAGGTATGGTACCCCTGATGGTACCTACTTAGTAGGAGTATTGTATGCTACTGGCCAGAGTAAGGCTGCGGGTGCTGCGGGATTCAATTCCAGGTACTCCTACTTAGTATTTATTACAATACAATCAAACATCTGCTCGCAGTCGTGAATTATGGTTTCAGTTGCATCCACCGGATACCTTTAGGTTACATGGAGTTTTCCAGTGCGAGGGATCCTCGTAGCATCTACATACGAAGAAACTCAGTAGAAACATACTGTTAGGCCTCTGCGTCCTCCCTGCGCGATTTCACCTCTTGAACAGCTCTAACAAGTTTTTACTAGCAATCACCTAAGTACTTAGCAAAACTGACCTACGGAACAATGGACAATGGGATTTGTTCCAAAATGCAATCAAGGCCACTAATTGCAGCAACAGTACTTGTTAAAAGCACTGGTCCATCACCATTAAACAACATAGTCACTGCGAAAGAGCTGTTTTCAATTTTTCAAAAGAACATTGCCAAGGGTAATACTGATTTATCACTAGATGCATCATGTGTTTCAATAATTGATTTCATTCACCGAAGTTAATTTAAATTGTAGGAAATTCAAGGCCCATGCTCTGTCCTTGAAGGGGTCTTCATCAACTGATTTGTATAGTATCTGCTAGGAAAATAATTATAGATTTTATATTGTCCTAAATAACATGATAATAATGTTGCAGATCAAACATGTAAGAAATCATGTGAAATTGAAACATTTCAAATGTTTCGATTGCTTTGTAGCCTACTCGAAGTATTTCAAAAATTAAAATGCAATTCATTAACTTGGCTCATAATGCCAACAGCGATGCTTGCTGTGATGCTGCATCTATTAGTGGTGCGCTTATCGCACGAGGAAGCGAAAACGAGGCAACCGGCATGCCCCACCGCCGTCCCCAATCGCTGCCACCCAGCGATGCGCACACGGCCAACAGTTGTTGACGTACGAAGGAATGGCAAATCCATTGACTCCCTTGCACTGCAAGGACCGCAAGAATATCCCCAACTCAGTGCCAATGGGCAAGACAATCCTCGGTAGCCGGGATTTCATCGAAACTTCACTGCCCGTCGAAGCAGATGTGGAGATCGATAATGTAATGCCGACATGACTGTTGTTGCGTAGTGTCTATCACGAGTTGGCTTTGATTTTTGTTGGTCGTACCGGAATCAGTTGAGAGGGAATATCGAGTTGCAGTGCCGTCAGAAGATCGTTGGAAGTAGCACATTGCAGGGTCCTTTGATGTGCCGCCGCGTCCATGATGATGGGCGGTGTATTGTTTTGCAAGACGATAGCCTCGCACGGCACTCGCCCTCACCCCATGAATCTCAATGATGTCGTTTAGATCTGGGGATCAATGATCAATTTGTGGGGTGTTGGGCGACACAACATCATGATAACAACCACTGAGCCACATCGAGTTTGGTGATTCGCCAACACGTCTAAGCGACCATGATGTCCATCGTGGTACGGATGTAAACAGAAACAAATTGGAGCTGTTTGGTCTCTCTTTGGGGTCCCTCGAAGTGTCTTTGGGGTGGGGGGTCGTTAACATTACCAATGGTCATAGAAGGAGCTGAAGGGAGCTCCGTGTAGGCGTCGCCATTGTCGGCTCTATCGGCGGGCTGATACACACAAAATAAGCAGAGGTGCTTGTGCGGAACAGAGTGTTCTTCGGCTGTTGTGCACAGCTGTCGGATCGCTTCAAACTGCAGCTGCTGTGTCACCTCTTGCAGCTGCAGTTTGAAGCGATCCGACAGCTGTGCACAACAGCCCAAGAACACTCAGTTCCGCCAACGACGATGTTGGCCGTGTAAATCGTCTAATTAATTGGTGGCGGGTCGTCATCTTGCCGTCAGCGGGCGGTGTTGTTCGCTGTTTGCTAGCGAGTCTGATAACAAAAAATTTACGTGTAAAAACCACTAACTGTAATACTCCATGTAACAGAAAGGTAATACCTCATGACTAGCGTTCACACTCTAGAGTTCGGATTGACGCGGTTCTCATGCGCTGTATTGTGCCATATCATCTGAAACAGGTTTTCACCAAACGTTACCCATGCATAGGCGAAATCGACTCAAACCTTATTACTGAGATATTGATTTTTTTTTCACCACCCCTTCATTATTTTTGGCTATAAATTATGGGACAGTTATGAAGACCTCAGAGACCTCATTTACCAATTCCTACATATCAGTTGAAGTTCTTGAGATGACAAAATGATGTTGGGATGGTACCAAGATGGTAGAATCTTACCGATTATAGGGATTCCTTCATGAAAAGTGATGTAAAGATACAAAAGGACGGTTAGATGTTTAGATTCTACCAATTATCATATTGATTCCTTTATGATATTTTCTAGTTAACGTGACAGAAGAACAATAGGATGGTGACGTTTCACCAAAAGTACTGATTCCTTAATACAATGAAATCATTATCACACGCCACGGCGATCGACATTATGCAAGAGTAAAACATCAATTCTAATTTTTGACGGTGAACCGGAGGTGGTTGGACATCAAAAATCTAGCAAATCATCCACAAGCATTTTATTTTTAG
>JALLOT010000424.1:0-21000 GCA_036939595.1 Thalassiosira livingstoniorum
TAGAGTGGTAATAACCGTTCGGCGGGAGGTAGTTCGTTAACCCCCTCCATGGCCGTTGAAACCCCTCATTCGAAATTTCGGAGAAATCCGTTGGCCTACTCCGACCGGGTGTTTGAAATACCTCACGCAAACACCCTCATAAGAACCCTATAGAGGTATCCGTTGAAACTATAAACCCTCAAATCCAAACCTTCAGGGTGTTGATTTTTATGTAGAATCTACTGTCAAACTTGGTACAGAAAAATGATTTTGGTACAGATTCTAGGTACCTCCATCGAAACACCCTCATACAATCATTAAACCCATTTCGGCTGTATAAAAAAAATCTCTTCATACAAAATCCACATACGTACAAACAAATCATTGAGGGTATACCAGAAACTGAAAAATCGTCACAAAAAAAAAAAAATACAACACGAGCAAATTCACATGGTAATGCACACTATTTCTACAGAAAATAATAAAGTACTGTAATACATTAAAAGTACCAAGAAAGTTTAAAATTAGGTAGAATACAGGGTACATTACCATATATACCTCTTTAGACAAGCCATCTACATTTGTCTCACATTTCAAGCAGCCAATCATGCAACTGACAGAATCGCTGACTGTGTTTTATCACTACACAACTATGGTAGCTACTTACAGCTTATAGCATACTTGTCATTGCTATTCTTTTCATTCATTTTTCATAATTCTTTCAGCCATTCAAACATTTATCATGTCAAACGAAAACATGCAACGCCACAATGGCATTGATACTCGGCCAGTTTTTCCTGCCGAGAAAGGATTTGTCGCCAATCAACGCTTGGCATATCTCACTCTTCGCGTTGTTTGCCAGACCGGCGCTCACAAGCTGCAGATGAGAGGAGCAGGGGGTGAGACTTGGAAGAGAACTACGGCTGCCATCTTCAGGCCGGGAGGCGTTGGTGATTGCTACCGTCCGTGGGCAAAGACTCCTCACATTCGAACGAAGGAAATTGTTGACGATGCCATGAACAAATTTGCTGCAGTTTTCGTCGAGCGTGGGATGGAGGAAGTTGACCTAGACGATGAGAATGTAGGGCTTGAAAGCAAGCTCCTTACTCTCGCTAAGAAAATGCGTGATGAGAGGGAGAAGGCAGAGAAAGATAGATCCAATAAAAAGCAACAAGAGGAACGCCGCCGTGCAGCATCTTCTGCTGCGGAACAACGTATGGGCCTTGTTCCTACCAATCGTGGTACCGACGTCCCCAATGAATTTTCAGGTTCCAGGCATGCTACTGAATCGGCATCACTCTTGATGCCTAATCCCCCATCCACAAACAATGCCACTGCCTCAAACGAAAGCGCCAACAGCGATGACGATGACGACGGCTTTGGCGGCGCTAATTCCCCCAATGCGACAGCTAACACCATTCACGACAATCCAAATGCAGGTGAGATCAAGTTTGCTGAAAACATGGAACGCATTGGATTTGCCGGAGTTGTCAGCTCTGCTGCTGAGCTATATGGATACACCGACTACATGAGCGATGAAAACAAAGATAGTATGAATGATGAGGACGTCATCTATGCTTGGTCGGATGACGAAGACGACGGAAGAAAGAAAAAAGAAATTGATGGGGAAATGTTCGATTCGGAGTTTGTTGCTGGTTGTCTTGGTGCTCACTGCTGGGACAGTGGGAATTTCAGTGTTTCCCAGCTTGTTTTCGGATGTCGTCGCGTTTGTAACATCATTGAACGTGACTATGATGTCAACAGTGGAGAGAAGTTTCGACGCAAAACTGAGGATTGTGCCTACTTTGCCGCAACCGAATTCGTTTCATGCGGCGGTGATGCAGAAGAAGCTGCCAAAACGACCGCCCATGGTTACAAGCTTTCGAAGCATGAATGATCTGTCTATTTGCTTTCATTGCTCATAAATTAGCCTCACGATTTATGAACCTCAATCTAACTTCTTTTGAAATAATTAACTCTTTTCAATAGGCATGAATGGTTTACCCCTGCCAAATGCCACGGCAATGGAGGCAGCTGCGGTAGCAAATAGCATTGCAGAACAAGATGATGGCTCTGATCCAAACCATCAGCAAAGAGTACAGAGAGATGGCCGTGGTAGGAACACTCATCGTCAGAGAGGACATCCAGCTGTTAATGCAAATGGCAGAGGTGCTCTTGCCATGCAGCGTCAAAGCAGGGCTCAACAGCAGGCTGCAGAAAGATTTGTTGCTGGCGAAGCTGCCGGTGGACGAAATACCATCGAGCTTGACCGTGATGCAACCATTCGCCAAGCGCGGAACATGGACTACAGCGAAAGCATCGATCGACTGGTGTCATCGATCCATGATACAGGAACTGCACCCGTTGCTCGTGTGCTGGAGGCTTTCGTCCCTTCCCCCGAGAGCCGTGCTCGCCGGAGCAAATACGCAGATCGCGATGCACTGAATAGCGAGATGCTAAAGCTGCTTGAAGAAAAGAAGCTTTTGAAAGAGATGGGCGATGACACGACAGATATTGATGAGCAAATCGCTCGCAAGCGTGCTGAGCGCAACAGCTTGCCTTGAAGTCAAGTTAAGCTTGACATGCATGCATTCATTTGAGATACCTTTATTCATTTTGATTCTATTTTGATTGAAACTAGTACAGCAATAACATGAATAAATAAGAAAGATAAAATATGATAAAAAAATATAAATTTAATTTATCTGCCCCCCAAATATGCCTCCAGTGGAGGCATTGGGAGGCCAAATGTAGTGGATGTTTTACATCCGTTCAATGAATTGTAAATGTTTACAAGTAAATGACAACATCGTAGCTGCTCAAGACAGTACGGATGATCATACCCGAGCCTGAAGTTGCTTGGATCTGCACAGCATTTAAAAAGAGTAGAGGTTTCACCATAATTAAACTCAATATGCTGCCGACATGCTTTGACCTCCGTATTACACAAAAGCTGTTCATGTGTCAACACGGCACCCGGTAGCAATGTGCGAAAGTAGGAGCAAATGCACTGCAGATCTAAGCCATAAGCGGAATCTCCTAGTGCTTTGAATAAAAAATGTGTGAAAGTTTGAATTGCAACCAAAAAATCATTTATTCCGCTCATCCTTTGTACACCAGGATCGGCTCTTTTAGCAGACACTGGACCGAAAAGTGTGCTAACTCCGTTCGGCATGAAAATGGTTTCGTTTTTAATTCCGTGATACTTTTTGTAGCCAGAGTATACCGCATTTTGTGATGCATCAAAAACAGCCTTGCGTGGTGCACCAATATAATCACCGTCCGGGCCAGAGAATGGAGTGTTTATTTTGAAACAAGAACAGTCAATGAATAACGCAATATCAAATGGCAAGAATCGTAGTCCTGGTGAAATATATGATGTGCCGTCGTTTCTGTGATGAACTTTTGGTTTGCGGCAGTAATTTTGAATGGCTTCATAAAATCTGGGGAATTGTGGAAGGAAATGAAGGATTCCTTGATGCCCAATAATATTACGATAGCGATGATCAAGATATCGTAACATCCACGGATAGCCTATACTCCACCGCGAAACAAAGCCTCCAAAAATAGAGCTGACAAGCTTCTTTATGGTGAATCCAGTCGCAATTTTAATCATAAAGAAGCAGAAAAGCTCTTCTGGATCAAAACGATGAAATATTTGGTGTCCCCGTTGGTTGTGATATGGTGTGGGGATACGAATGTAATCCAAGCCCGTCAATACGGTTATGTCGGAGAGGCCAAAACAAGCGTAAATACGTCGAAGTTGATGGACATTGAATCTTGTATCGTCAATGGCAGACAAGTCGTTGAAACTATCGATGTTAAAGTCTTGACGTGGCAGATTTCCAAAGTGAGTAGCTTCTTCCCTTGGACTGACGTCGAAGAAAATATGATCCAACATAAACCATTCTCTTACGTAGTTAATTGACGTCATGAAATCTACGCCATAAACAAGAAGGAGAGAATCAAGCATCCGGTTGGCATTGGGATTCGCCAGAGTTATTGCACTTTGCTCTGTCAATACTTTGAGCAGTAGAATGACAATGAATGAATTCAATATTCCATGCGCTGCAATTCCATGTGCCGTCAAAAACTTCTGTAGAATATTCTTGAAGAGTACCTGACCTGCAGAAAGGTGAAAGGGGCGAACACTGTTTGATTTTTGTCGCTTTGGGGCGCGACGGATTGCACCATTGAGCGGTCGACGCCGCTGTTGCGGAGGCATGGTGGAAATTTCGGTAGCAATGGTCCACGACGATAATGGTGGAATGTGGATGACAATTCTTCTATAGAAGAGCTGATTGATGACAGGGGTGATGGATGAGGGTGTTCCTAGACAGGCTAGTTATTACTGCATAGAAAATGAGGTCAGACGTCAAACCCCTCATTCGAGACTCCTACCACTGTCAGAAATGAGGGGTTTCGAATGCAAACAACCTCCCGCGGGATGGTTATTACCACTCTAATCAAAACACTTTTGGTTGGACGATCACGTGAGTCTTTTGAAAATGAATGCGAACGCCAGACGCTATCTTCGAAATTCTAACTTTTAAAAAGCAAGGCGATTCTCTCGAATTCAAATTTCAAAATGGGTCTTAGGGAAATCGAATTTCGGAACATCTTTCCCGCTCGTAATCTAACAAAATTCTTAAGTTTCCCTCCCAGTCTCTATTCCCTTGGTGTCAGTATTCTATCAAAAACAGTACAAAAAATTATTTTTTTTTTAATTATTCTATTATTGATAAAGTTGTTAATAAGTCTGAATCATTTGATTAATGTACAGCAATAATAAAAGGTGATGAAAAGGAACACCAGACATGGATTTGTGATAGAATCATCATTGGAAACAGAATTTGCATTGATGATAGTTATTAGATTCTTAATGAAACACAAATGAAAAAAGATTTGATGCAACAAAAAATTGAGCTCAAATTGAGGATACAAAAGGCCTTTTATTGTCAATTTGAGCAAAGAATGAAAATAATTGCTCTGCTGTATGTGTATTTTCAATGATGTAATGAGACCACATATGGACAGAAAGAAAATCCCTTCCCAAGCAAACCATAATGAATTGATTTGTATTCAAAAAAAATCTGTCAACAATTTTAAAGGAAAAGATTTCACTTATGTGGTGTGTTATTTTTTTATCCCAACAAAAGTTTTTGGTTATGTATTTGACCACACTGGGGGTAATTATCTCATGCACATTATTGTTCTTTAAGTTGAACAGTCCCATGTTGAAGATGGGAAATTTTCTTTTCAAACACTGGTCAAAATTTCCATATAATATGTTGTGTCTTTTGTAAAACTATAAAACAAAAAGGAAATTCAAAAGTAAAGGTCAAGACTGGTTACAAAATTTGTGATTAAACTGCTCAATAGGTTTATTAATGAATCTTTTTACAGTAGTTGCAAACTCCTCTGAGTGAAAGCCTAACACCAAAAATAATTTAAGATACACCCAATTTTCATAATGCATAATAAACCCAGCCAAAACAGTCAAGAGGTAGAAAACAGATTTGAATGTAAAACATTTATTTCTCAAATGTGTCAAAGTAATTATACTACCATTGTTT
Source organism: Thalassiosira livingstoniorum (assembly GCA_036939595.1). Classification (NCBI taxonomy): domain Eukaryota; phylum Bacillariophyta; class Thalassiosirophyceae; order Thalassiosirales; family Thalassiosiraceae; genus Thalassiosira; species Thalassiosira livingstoniorum. The sequence goes on from JALLOT010000424.1 coordinate 5,556, forward strand.
GAGAAGCCAACTAAAACATAGCATGTTCAGGGAGGACACTATACCAATAAGAGGAAAGATCTTTGGAAAATCTATTTTATGTTCAGTTTCCATTTGGAATTTTCACACACAAGATGGGATGGCAAATTAGGATATCAACAAAGAAATGCTTCAAACAGACTATCAGACCAATTATTAATTAGTTCATATGAAGTGACTTCCTTTCATATTATTATGGATTGAAATTATTCACACTATTGAATCATTAATTGCAAGATAAAGAGACTTGGTAATACTTTGGCAGTATCTCAGTTGAGAATTGATAGTATCCAGAAAGCTATAGAATTCAAGCACAACAAAGAAAGGACTGCAATGGTTGCAGATACTTTTTTGAGAACTGTTTCAACACCATTTAGATCTTTGGGATATAGTCATAAAGCTGACAAAATCAATAGAACTAACCAACTTTCAATGGAAGGTTAGTTTGGGTGCCCTACAATTTTATTGATAGCAAGTCACTGTTATGAGTGAACATCTAGAGCACATATACTACCATCATTGGCTGATAATAATGTTGACAATTTGACAAGAAATTGTTTTCATGCTTTACTGCTCAAAAAATGGTTAGAACTTGTTAACCAGGAATGGTTTCCCTTGTGTTCCATCACATAATGTAAATCATGATTGAAATGCTTTTGCATTGAAATCTTAAAACACCACAAGGGGGAATGGAGTTCTTAGACAGAATTTTAGCATGTATAAGATATGACAATGAACAAGAAAAAACAATGTGTGGTCAATTTAAGCTATGGATAACATTTCATTTACTACTGCAGTTTTCATTTTTGATTTAAATGAAAAAGCAAGAGAGAATACAAGAACATCATTATTGAAATATGCTGATGATTCCATGAGTGCTACCTAGGAAACGAGCATGCTGTTTACCCTCAAGAATATTTGAACATAGTCAGTTTAAGGCTGCATCATGAGATGGCAACATTGGTGATACAAATGACTCTATATATTGAAAAATACAATGAGTTATTTCAAAAATGTCAGACTCAAATAATATGGGATGAAAGGCACAAAGATAATGGTAAAGCAGAAATTATATACATTCAGTTTGTCCACGTGACAGGTCTACTTATGTGGGAAAAGACAAGCCTAAATTACACCAAAAGGCACAAAGATAAGTGATGGGTCAAGTCAATGAATGTAAATATTGAAAAGACAATATATACAACTGGAAAGACTTTTGTAACCAAAACCTAAAGTCCTTAAACAGTTTAATTCTTCTCAACAAAGTGTGATTCTGTTTCCATATGACCTTACTTCTCATGATGATAATTCAGCTAAAATTAAAAAGTCATGGCTACATAAAAATAAAAAATAGTCAAGAAGAGTATCGGTAAAACTTAGATTCAATGAACATGTCAATACCCATGTATATTCATATTTCAGAAAATGACCCTATAACCCTAAGCCTAACCATAATGGATTTTTGTATCAGTCTATTGCCTGCCTGTGATGAAAAATATTTGTTTGAATAGGATGATACTTTGGATAATGGAATGATAATTATAATATATCAACTCAGGGCACAGATAATTAAAAAAACAAAAATTGAATGAAATCACATCAACAATTCAAATTCAGCAAAAAAGTTTCAATACTTGGTATAGTATACTAAGTGAAACATGGGGTGTCAATTTCTGAATCAATACATTGTTTCAATAATATATTATGTTTTTGAATGAAAAAAACAAATTAATTGGGGATCCAAATAATACATTTTACACTTTTTACTCTACTCTTCACAAATCAAAATATACCCAAAAAGAGGATAAGAGGATGAGTTGGTGTGTTGAGGGAATGGTAGAATAAAGAATAAAGAAAAAAATGTACACAACAAATAGATAATCATGATTAAAAATTGGTTCTAACCACTCTGATTTCATGGAAGGATTAAAAAATCTCATCAGGAAGAAATGCAACACTTGGAATAGATGTCTATCTTTTGACCCAGATAGAAGATTTCATTGACAGAAATCAAGCAAAATTCATTCTGTGTAAGAACAGTGAAAAGGATGAAAGTATCAGTTGCTCAATGGGAGGATTCATTATGATATGGAAGTTCAATATTGGTTATCAGTGGGAGATTTTAGGTTTGTGAGTCATAGCTCTTTATGAGTTTTTTTTGTGAAATGCAAGAGGTCATTTAAAGAATTTAAGCAAATGAACAAATAAGCTGACAAACAATGTGAATAAATGTGAAAACAACAACAAGATCCTTTTCACTTTCACAAAAGAATATAGTTGACATGAATTTGCATATCATTAAAAATCAAGCTTTCATTAATAAAAATTATCTAAATATGACATCAAGAGTCATTTGTTGCATTGTAGCAAACTTAAAAATCTTCAATGCAATTCATCACAAACAGCAATGCATTAAGAGAAATCTATAAAAATCCATTATTCTATTCCATCCATTTTACTGTTTGGAAGATTTGCAGGATGTACTCAACCTAATTGATCACATTGATCAAAGTATGACCAGTGAACAAGAAATTACTTTGGACAGGAATAAGGTTGCTTACTGTTCTGGAGCAATGACTGGGAAATTATTAATGACTTTCAAGATAGGGGATTTACATGAAAAATGAGAAGGCTGAATTATGCACTATTAATTCGAAACATAATATGAAGAAAATGGAAAGAAAGAGTAAAGCATAGATCTAAAAGTTTTGATGTCAAAATAAATAACTATGTTTTAGGATTGGGTAATTCTGGCTTTGACAAAGAAATAACACCACACCATAGACAAGTGATCAAATACAATCACCACAAGACCATCTGATTCAAAGGATGAGCAAAATAAACAATTCCAAGTTTCTACAGCTGGGAAATTTCTCAGATCTATTTTTATCAATAGTGCTGAGAATATTCATGTTTAAAGAAATGGGAGGAGAGTAATCTAACCCTAACTTAGATCCTTAACTAAAACAGTTTGGACCAAAACACACCATTTCCTGCCACTGTTAGAAATGATTAGATGTCAGTCTTCATTCAATGGTCAATAATTAGAATATTGCAAAATAGAGAAATGGCAACAAAACTGCACCTAGTGCAAACATTATCACATTTTTTGCAAACAGCACAATAGAATTGTTTTTGTTGAAAGATGTTACATATTCATTACAAAAAATCTTGACAAATAATAGTATTTTCCATTTTAAGTTATTTCCTGACCTTTCTCCAGACGTTAATAATGGATGGTTCAATCCAAAAAAGTGCTCTTGGTATCTTTTTGATTTCTACACAGGAATTCAATAAAATCAAACTAAAAAAGAGTTATTTCTTTCCTTGAAGCTCTGGGTGCAAAAAATCATCTGTCACTTTAATTATCTTTACCTGCAAGTCATGAAAAAAGTATCTCTATTAAACTCCTACAAAATTATTGTCAACTGTTCTAAATGGCAGTAGCAATTCAATTCAATGCTGTCACATTCTATTTTACCTCAATAAATGTCTCCTTAGCTGCCATTTTTGGTAGGGTTACAATTCATAGTACAGTACTATATCTGGATTAAGAGAATATCCTTGACTAGTCTAAATTTTTTTAATTCACAAGTATCTGATTTTTCAAGGCATCAGAAATGAAAATAACTAGACATGCATCAAAAAACTAACTGGTAATACTTTGGCTTCATTCAGATGTGTTTCAGTATTTTAATCTAAAAAAAATATTAGCTCATACCATTTTGCAAAGGAAAAGAATAATTGCTTTGTTAAGGATCACCAAGGACTATTTTTTAGGAATACTTCTTCATCTATGTCATCTGTTCCATGATTTTTGAATTTTCTGTCATTTCAATTGGGACCCAGAATGCAAGATAATGAAAAGTATGAGGGAAGACACAGAAATTATTGAGTAAAAAAGTTAATCAACAAAAGAGTGAATGGGATTCAAAAATGATGTATTACTTCTGTATTGGTTTCATTTTCTAATGGTGCTTGTCCAACAAATAAAAAAGAAATGCCATTAGTGCAGGAACACAATGCTGTCAAATGTGTTGATGACACTTGCAAGAACATAGCAATGAAGAAGCATAAATGACAATCAACAAGAAAAATTATTCAAAGCATTTCATTACATTGCTGTTACTGGCTTGGTAGTAGAGAATGATAACATCACATCTTCTGAATTTTACATTCATGAATCTAAATCTGATCTAAAGCTTCAAATATATTTTTCTGCTGCACTATACAAGATTAAAGCAAATGAGGATTCAAAACGTTTAAGGGAGATTGATAGTGTGTATAATTCTGAACGTCAATTTAAAGAGATATTGAAGACCAACATTTAAATTGGGAGAAAAAACATGAATACTTTGTCTGTTGATCAAGTGGTTTATTTTTTACTTGAATATTGTCCAAAGTTACCAAATGAAGTATCAAAACACTTCAATCTAAATACAACGGCAATTTTTACAAATATCAACTTCTGTCTTAAATGCAATTTACTTATGTAAGTGGGAAATAAGAAGTGACTCAGTTTCCAGGCACATCTGGTGCTGCAAAACTGGGAAAAATTACATGGGATATCAACAAGAGACACCTCTATGTAGTGAATTCCAGTTCCAGTATCTTCACTTATGCTAACTAGATATATGTTGTTTATCTTGGGCAAACATCTTGATTTTAGGAAAGAGATATTAGATGACAAGGGAGTTTAAAGAGAGAGTAAAACCAGAGGTGAGGTTGTTTTTCAAATAGGATTCCTTAGCACTAGTTCAACTAAATACAATAATATAATGTAATTGTTCATTCAATTCAGGATATAATCAAATCCATTCATCAAAGATGCACTGAATATTGTGTTATTGGATTCAATCAAAGTATTGATGTCTATACAATAAAAAATCTATTATAGAGTAACTTAGCATCAATGGCTAAATTATTAATGAAGTAGACCCACATTTAAACCTTCCTGTAAAGTCACTGCAAAATTATATATCCTTCATCTTGTTATTAAATCATGAACATGTGTCAGTACAAGTTGATTAATATGAAACATCTAAATCAACACACATTTACACTGTTTAAATGAAACAAATGGTGTTGATATTATTCTTGTCAATAATGATCATGTTATTTAAGATCTGAAAAGGAAGATTGAAAAAAAAAATAATGAAACAAGTAACCATTTGACTCTCTTGACTGTAGCTTCCATGTTGGAATTTGGGACAAGGTGGGAGTCTATGAGGAATGAGGAATGAGCACCTGCATCACAAAGATGATTTTTACCTATGTGTACATACTATCAAAGGTAACTTCAGGTACAATATTACATCTCATAGGGACTTAAAAAATTGAAAGTACATATATTAGTACTGCTAGGGGAGAACTCTATTAAAAAAACTGCTTAATGGCAAAACAAATGCTAAAAAATAGCTGAAATACTAAACTAAAACCAAAACACAAGTTGAATTCACAAATAGAATCTTGGCACAAAATGCCTGTAGAAAGCCTTAATAATTTAAAACAAAGTAAAACCCCTTAACCCTGATGGGAATTACTATCCCTGTAATTTTTTGGAAAAATAACAATTGGCTGAAAAAAAAACAAAAATTATGTTCAGATTCATGAAACTTATTGGAGCTTTCTTTATTCAAAATGGATTTTTTTCTCTCCCCTAGTGAAAAGAGAGGTGTTAGGGTTTTTTTCCAGGTAAAACTACTGATTTGAGTGGACCAATGCCCAAAAAATTCTAACCCTCAATTTTCATGCTCTGGAGAGACAAAAAAATATGTTTTGACCAATCAAACATTCAGGTAGGTTTGAGGGTCACAACATAAGATTTTTGGATACTAATGTAATATTTCATATTATTATTATACCTCTTGTCATAGATAGAATAAAAATAAAACACCAAATTTCAAAAATATTAAAAATGTATCTGGGGTCTCAATCCAATTCTTTACTGATAGCAATTTGGATGTTTTGGACAATTTCCTGGTGAAATTTGTACTCCATAGTGCCCTAAAAATTTGATTCTGGATTTTTAAAAGTATGTTCTACTCAAACAGTCATTTAATTGCTAAGAATCATGGTCCAAAAATGTGATACCAATGTAAGAATCATATCATGAGGGACTGAATATTGCATACAATACAAAGGGGTAAGACTTTGTGTGTAGTTGTCTGTGTACATTTCTCTTGCATTCCACAAAAGGCCTATTCTTTCATTGTAAGCTTAATTTTACAAATAAGAATACAAGAAAAATATCCTAGGACAACTACACTAAAAGTTAGTCACAACTGTTGTAAAAATTTATTTTAAGTTCCTATGTCAAAGCTTGATCCCCAGAACCAAAAAAATATATCACAAGGGAGTAGTATATAGAGAATGAAGTTTTCAAATATTTTTGTTAAAGTTAACTATAGGAATGTTTTCATTGTGGGTTTAGTTGTTGATTTTTTCACAATTTTCAAAAAGACTTCTACTACTTAGGAGATGATTCACTTCCCATGTATTGTCCACTTTCCACACATGAAAAGTCTGGTATATTTTTACATGTCAGTAAAGAATTTACATCATGTTTCTCACTTCAATCCTTATTTTCACAAAATCAAGTAGTCAAACCTGTTAAAAATATAAACAAATTGAGTATTCATGCTTTTATTATTTTATTTTTTGGGGATGTTGAAACCCTATTTCAATCCATAACCTCATATGAAATACAAACAATACACCTCAAGCAATACAGGTCATGGAAAATCTGTCACCACCGTCACAACTTGGAGCTTGCAAACCCACCACTTTATCCTTCTAATGTTCTGATTTGCTACTCTTTAGTCCCCAATCATTGTGTAATTTTTACCTGTTATTGTCCAGTTTAAAACAAAACAAGTAGTAAATTATACCGTTATGAACATCCACTCTTCCATCTTGTCACAAATATGTGCCATTTCCAAAACATGATTTGTTATTTGATATCCACAGAGCTCTTTGAAAAATGAGAGAATGATGCAACATCAATAGTTTCTCCCTGATTTTTCCATCCATCATTGTCAACAGGAACTTACTGGGACTAAATAAAATTTGGCAATTTAGAAATTATTAGCAAAATTTGCATCTTAGGTTGCAGATGTTTTCATCTCCCAAAAAGAAATATTCAGAAACAAAATTTAGTCATTGTAAGTGTTTCATTTATTCCAATGAAAACAATATATATTTCAAAAAAATAACCTGTTTGCTCAAACAGCAGAAAATATTCCACATGGCAGATTTTTAACCAGCATTTCATTTTCCAATGTTTTAGGCAGAATTCTGTACTTTTTGGCAGAATCCATCATGTTACTCCATGATCAGCGGAATTCTGCTATTTTTGGTGGAATCCCAAAATGATCCATAATGCTTCATGGATATCCACAAGTTTCTTCCTTTTTCCTCTATTTTGTTCTTTTAATTATGAGTCCCTAATATAACCAAGAAATACCTAAAAATGTAATAATTCTGCCATTTCCAATTTTGAGTTGAATAAAAATAAAACAAAAGAATGTTATTTTCATTTAACTAACATACCACTTCATAATTAAAACTCTTGCAAAAATAAAAATTGATAAAAAAGAAGAAAAATAAAATGTTTTACTCAAGAGGAATAACATTTTTCAACTTTTTATTTTTTTTTGTCAAAAAGATAGAAATTAATGAAAAAAGACTTCTTTTGTTGATAATTTTTTTGTATTGTTTTATTTTTCTCATAGAACTAGATAGGCCTAGGTACATACATAGGAACCATACCTATTTATGAAGCAGTAAGTAAAAAATCATAGTATTATCTGGTAATACCTGATTGACATTATTGTAATCATGTTTGTAATAATAATTTTAATACTAATACTTGCACATATTTACATAGTACCACTTACTGCTGGTACTTGTACATACCATACTTCTTATTTTGTGGTACCTAAATACTACTTAATCTTACTTAATCATATAGTACTCTAGGCACAGTACATGTGATACCATAATTATTATTTTTTCCTGCTGAAAAATGGCAGAACAGCAGAAAAAATGGCAGAAGAGCAGAAAAAATGGCAGAACAGCAGGAAAATTGGCTCAATTCTGCAGAATTCTGCCAAAAACGAGAAAAAATCCGCCTCATGGTTTTTTCACCAATGTCTGAACAATCATGTTATTTTTGAGAAATATATTTTTTTCTTTGTAAAATGAAGAAACTCTTATATTAACTGAATTTTGTTTCTTGAATATTTCTTTCTAGGCGAGATGCAAAATTTTGCTGAGAATTGCCAATTTTTAATAATTCCAAGTATGTTCCAGTGTCATTGTCAGCAACTACCACTAAAAGGGCTATCAGTGAAAATCATTCATACAAATTTCAAAGGCAAAGATCAAAGATAAAAATTGAATGTCATAAATACTTCCTTTATTTTTCCTATTATACTGCACAAAGTTGGATACAGTAGAAATGTTATTGACATCAATTGTGGCATGTCAGCACCTTGGCACTGACGGCAACAATTGTGATCAATTTGCCTGGACCCAACAGGCATCCTAATGTTCCTAAAAGGAAGGTTTCAGATGCCAAAAAACTATCAATAAAAGCAGTCAATAAAACAAATCAACATTGACAATCTGCTAGAAACTTACCAATCAATTTTGTTTGTTATGCTGCCACCATTGTTCTGAGAAATGGCAAAAGAAATGGTATTTTTAGTGTTCAGAACAAAGGATGGATCGATGATAAGGGGTTACATAGTATAATGACATTCTGTGATAATATTATGATGAGCATACAAATTACATACAAAATAATCCCATCTTGCAGTATTTATGTTGGTAGGTAAGAGTTTTTCATTGCAACCAATCTCCAAAATCTTACTTCTGATGAAGTCACCATCTGAAAAAAGCAAAATCTTAAAATGTATGAGTTTGAATACTGAATAATAAAAATTTTAATGTGTATGGTAGATAGTAGAGGGACTAACTTCCTCGTCTCTCGCTCTGGTCGCAGGTCGCTGGATCATGGCTGGATGGATGCATGGCGGGCATCGTCTCCTACTTACCTAAGTACATAGGTACTATCTATCCAGCCAAGTTAATACTACTTACGAGTACTTAGTAGTAGTATGATGTATGTATGTATCTTTTATTGTATAGTACTCCTACTTAGATTCTACTTACTACTGGTACTTAGGGGTATTATTATGGATCTTGGAAGGATCTTGGATCTTTATTTGTGCTTGGATAGGCTTGGATCTTGCTTGGCCGGCTGGATGGATCTTTTTGGATCTTTCGAAACGCATACATTGGAATCAGTATTTTTCTCGCTCATACATCGGAAAGAGCTACTCCTACTACTAGGTACTTATCTTGACCCTGCCTGAGAGATCCTGCACAAACACTCGCGCAACTTGCAAAAAACGACGTAAGACTGACGTAAGAATATTTTTTTGATGACTTATGATGTATGATGTGTCATTGGATTTTTGGTAGTAGGAGTAAGCATGATCTACACTCCTTTTGTTTTAAAAATATTTTCTATTCTTTCTATTTTAAAGAAATTTGTCTCTTTCCAATCATCTACAGCCAACCAAAATGCCACCTTGAGAATTGCATCTGCTAAAACTAACAGGATGAAATATGTTGTCAAAAATATCAAAGTTTATGCTTACAACTACTCTGTGGCAATTATCCTACCATTTTTTGTTCAGTTCATTGAATCAAAAAAATTTGTAGTGTTTTCCACTTATCTCCATCTTTTGAAGGATATTAGCATGTGGAATCTATCTGCTGGGCTATTCGTAACTATTGCATCACACCCAAAGATATATCCATGCTTGGTTTTTGTATTTATGATGTTTTAACAAAGGTAGTCTTTTTGGCTTCATTGCTCACAATTTAAAAAAATCTATGAAACTTTGAGTTGTGTAATAATGATGTGTCATGTTAATCCAAATGGTATCAAGACCTTTCAAACAGCTTAGAAAAAGTCCAACTAGATTGGACTTTACTTGGCAATAAAGCTTAGGTGAGGGATGTCAAATTACTATTTCTTTTCAGTAACTGGTAATATCTTAGTAATTGATGAAATTAATAACAGTAATCATGTCTTATTTTGGATTGCTATTTTTGTCACTGACAGTATTTACTATTAAATTACTGCATGACAAGAACATGATTAGGATGTCTAATTTTTGTGAAAAAAAACAAAAGTGTTGAATAAAACTAATCCTATTTCAAGTTTAATCAATTTATATATGTTGCATACTACTGAAATGAATATCCCTATTGTGAACTTACAGATGAATTTTATTGACTTCTACTTGGAATTTTGGTAACTTTCACTTGTTAGACATTATCTCTAGTTCATGTCAAATGCATTCAATACAGCTAGAACAACACAGAACACAGATGAAATTCCCAACACCACTGAAGAAATCTTCCTGGTTTTACAAAAATTAAAAAAATCACAAAAAATGAGAAGCTAGTAATAAATACTACCACAATATACTTAATAAGGTGTACAAGGATTAGAATTTGATACAACACTCTCAACCATATTTTTATTTTGCCTAATGTGTTCTGCAGAATTAAGCAGATAAAGAATTGTCACAAAAATGCATTTAAAAAACAATTCAAATACTCAATTATGTAAAAACAATAATACAACATCCAGCGCTATACAATCAATTGCCCAAAGAATACCCGTAGATAAAAAATATTTGTAATTGATCTAAAATTTTAGACTTTTTGACACCATACACCAAAATGTTCTTTAATCTTTTTATGGCATCCTAATAATGAGATTTTCTACAAAAAATTGGAATTTATTTTTTAACATTCCCATTTTTTATAAATCTAGTTTAATTAATACACTGGGGATGGATTGAGTAGATTGACATTTCTATATTCAAGTTTTTCTGATAGTACTGAATAATAGTGTTGAAAGTGCAAAATATTTTTTAAGAATATTGGATTTGGAATGTGGGTTTTAAGACTATGACACAAAAAAGCTTGAAAAATTAATAAAGTACACTCACTGGAATTGTGTTGGATGTATCAAATTGGATAGGTATTGATTAATTGCTTGCATCATGTCTGAAAAGTGGAGAAAAATAACAAAAATTGGAATTATTTTGAATCAAAATCTCCAGTTTGACAAAAAATCTGTAAAACAGGTCACAATTAGGTTGGTTGGGGTTATTGGATCACTGGAGATACTGAGACACAAGGAGTCAAACTACCTTGTGGCTATTAATATAGAAAAAAATTTACAGCATCAAATTTGATCAGTAACCTCCCTCTCTGATGTACGCATGCAACTACAAAGTGGCTTGTTGCACAACAAACTACATTGTGAACTATGCATACAGAGGTTGAGAAACCACAAGTATCAATTAGCAAAACACAGTCCCCTCTCCTCTTCTATATGGTACAGAAAAGTGATGATAAATGCCTATGAGATTTGTGAAATTTGTCAGTGCTGTACTTTAAAAAAAAACACTACAACAAACTTTTCATATGACAATCACAAAATGCTTTTTGTTTTAGTTGTGAGGAACATTTCTCATAGAGTCCAATCATTTTCAATTATTGTGTTTCTAAAGTTTCACACAAAACCAGCAAAGATTGCAATCACAATAATGATTACATGAGCACAACATTTCCTGCAGGACCATTGACATGGTTGCATGCAAACATCCTTATGCAAGAAATAATTTGAATATATTCTCTGTGGAAATCACATAGATATCACTTAGAACATAAGAACCTCTCTTAAATTAGCATTTTTTACATTTTATCAATGAGAAATAGTAGGATTGTAAATCAAATTCTTACATTCCTACTGATTCAATTGCAAAACAACTTTGACAGTCACTAGATACATTGTGTGAAGTCCTGAAACCCATCACTTGTTTAATTATGGTGACAATTTTCGAAGCAGGCATTTTTTCTCACAGATCATTCATCAATTTTACATATGGTATCTGGGTTTTCCAACAATGCAACACACAACAATTGCTTCATACCTACCATTTAACATCCAATATGAGGTTTCAAGTGACAAATAATGCAAAAAAGGGGCAAGACTGTTCTCAGATGAAAAGTGAGTTTGAAGTTGAGTTGGCTTTGTAATTGTAATTGGGATTAGGATTAGAAATGGGATTAAAATTACAATGGTGATGGGGAGCTGGGAGTGGTTATACCTATCAGTTTGTGTCTTTTACTGTTGTGCTTCATGGCATAATGTATGCTGTCAGTTGTGCATCTGTGAGTGTTTGATGTATATTAGGTTCTGTAAACAATTCTGTACACAAATATTTTTGATGAACTATAATGAGCACCTGACAATAAGAAAATTCTTACAAAAAACCTTAACTGGTACAAGATAATGCTCACTGCAACAAAAAATCATGAAATTCTAGTTTTGGAAAGTAAATTCCATTAAATTATATTGGTGACCACTCTAAATTTTAATAAGCAATTCTGTGTGAACTAACATTTGCCTATTACCAATACAAGGGTCAACAGAAGGACTTGCAAGGTTGTAAGATATTATATTGGGGGAAAATGAGGTGGGATCATCATGCAAGAAATATGTGCTCTTGTGAAAGGCTTTTTTTGTTACCAGATAAATAGACATTTCCATCTCATCATTACAGATGCACATTATTCTGTTACTCATTGTCAGTTGAAAGATTTTACTGTTACTTCTGTCCAATAAAAGATTGACTATGCAAAGATTATTAATTTAATTTGACATGATGGAAAAGTGAGTTTTATCATTTTTTCTAATTGTCTTGAAGGGCAAATCAATCTCAATCAAGAATCTAACTGGAAACAAAACCCACTCATTAATTTTTATAACAAAGGAAAATGAAGTACAGCTTATGGCAGGCTTTGGATGAAGAGTAATTTTTGGAATCAGACATTAAAATGCATGTAAGTAATCCCAAAGGCAAACTATAAACAAATGACCACACTCGGTAGATATGAGAAGCATAAGCTTGCAATGATGCTAAGAAAAACAAGTTTTCCGACAAACCAAAACAGAAATATTGTGAGGTTTTTAAATCTTGGTCTAGGATATTTAGTCAAAAATATCCAAAACAAAAGAGCAACAAGAGCATAAGTAATGTAAGGGAAGAAAAAAAGGAAAGCAAGCATGGTAAAAAGAGGGGTGTTGGCATTTCCAGAGATCAGGAAAATGAGTTGTTTCTTTAAAAGTAGGTATTCAATATTAATGATTTTATTAAAAAATCTTACAGAATGAAATAAGAAAAGTTTCAATCTGATGCAAACACAGTGAAACTTCTTCCTGAGGATTTCATTAAACTCAATAACACAATTGAGCTTGAGAACATCATTTTCACATAATCAAAATTTATCTGATGGAACAACAAGAATTGATGATTTTGAAACAGAGCTTCTTCAATGGAAAGATCAAAAGTAAGAAATTTTGGCACTGGTAAACAATATTTGGATTCATTTTAAATTTGATCCAGCAATTCAGATCAAGTTTAACCTCTGAGAATTCCCTTGAATCATGTATACTGAAAATAATGTATCTACAGACCTTCAATTACTGCAATAAACAAAACATTGGACTCAAAATCCAAATCAATCATGGCAATGATTAAAAGTCATGACACCAGATAAATGAGGTCATTTGTAATGATCAGAATAAAAATTTAGATATATTGTTCATTTTAAAATCTTTTTTTGAGAACAATTGTAATTCTTTTTGGATCCAGAATTCATGTGGAAGATTTTTGATGGATATTAAATCCAATGTTTTTTGATGTTTTTGAGATATGATGAGAGCTTTGACATGCATTTATATCACTGATGGGATTAAAAATAGGTTGAAATGTCTTGGATCCATCCTTTTTATTTCTCATGATAGAAAAATATTAGCAGCATTTGTGGCTAATTTGATCATCATGATGGACATTGAAATCACCATTTGTTGACAATTAAATGGAAGCATTTGTTTGTCCAATTGTCAGGACAATGTGGATTTTGATCCAAGTATTGATTCTCTTGTGTACAATGGATAATTTTTACTTGTACTACTTTATCATTATCTTTAAGATATCAAATTTTTCTTGCAACCTTGAAAAAAACCAATTAATGAAGTGCTTTCATATACTTTCATTTGAAGTTATCATCTATAACTTGCTCCCTTGCCAAGATCTCCAAAATATTAACCAGAACTGGGGACATGTTAAGTAAAGAATATTGATTTTTCAAAAAGTCTTTGAATGATGTTTGACGAAAAATCAGCAAATCATTTACAATAATTAGGGGTTATTTTATTGTGTGGTGTTTGTTTGTCTTCTTTATTCAAAGACATTTGGTACAATGTTTTGATGTGAGCTTCGAATTCAGTATCTACCATACCTATTCAGTTTTGGATTGATGCATTGATTCTGTAGTCGGTGGAGGAGAACTGTCTTCACATCACAACATTACTTACACGTGCGTGGTAATATTTATTAGCACTATTTTTCCTCGAAAGAAGGAGTGACTCTTGAATTGTAACGGGCGGGCGGGCGGGCGGGTGCGAAGGCAGGGTAAAAAAGGGTAAAAATGAAGAGCAAGAAGATCAAGAATATGCAACTCTCTTTGTTTTACATAAACAGGCGTATTTGAATTTTTATATTCTCCCAACATAAAATGAAGTATTTTTAATACTAGACTTGATCCTCTTCTTACAGCTATGGTAATGCCTTACGCATCTCCAACAACGGAAATGCTCATCAGAATTATACAAAATGGTACAAACCACAACATAAATAGTGGCCTTTATGGAAAATTGTATAAAATCAAGACACATTGCTGTTGACTTTGTAGAGCCTCTATTGGTTCTATGCTTTCAACAACAATGGTCATCCTGGTTTCAGCCAAGTACAAAACCATTCCCTGTTTTCATACGCCATCACCATTGAGCCACCATGGTATCCAATACTACTAATTCATTGGCTGTTTCTGGCCAACCAAGCTAGGTCAACTTTTGAGGTCAGGTGCATTGGAAGGGGTGATGTCGGCTTTGCCGTTGTGAATTTAGAGGTTGTATGGGTTTCATGGAAGGGGTGGTATTTTTAACAAGCATTTAGACCATGATTCCATAGAGACAATCCCATGTTGCCATACATCAATAAAAAGGTCTTGAAGAGAAGACTCTGATTTGGATATTCAGATTTTTCTGCAGTAAACAAGCCCTTAACCCAGCTTTTTGATCACAATATACTTTTTTATGCAGTAAAAAGGGAGTATATTCGTACCGTAGCATACTTGTATCACTGATATTGTACTTACTTAGCTAGTAGTAGTATTGTAGTAGTAGTAGATTGTAGTATGGTAGTACCCTAAGTATCGGGGAAAAGGAGCCCGGCTCGTTTTTAAAATAAGGTGTAGGCTCTTTTTA
>JALLOT010000425.1:0-20383 GCA_036939595.1 Thalassiosira livingstoniorum
CATTGAGATGAAATATGAAAACGCCGCACATTATTTGATCCGTGTTCACCCAAACAGCTAAGTTAGTTTCAATGACCTCCTCTAACTCAAACACATGCTTTTCTAGATCATGGTCCACTGCCGGGCGAGAGTCAGAAAGAGATTCTTTGACAATGGCATGTTTTTGAATGAGCAATCAGGGTAGTGAAGAGCAATTGTGGTCTTGTAAATATGGGTGGACTCGTTGAGGATGAAGAGTTTCGCTGGGACCGGCGACCGAAATGATGCGGCCAATAAAGCTTGGGTTGCTTTCAAATCCTTTTATTTCGACAGTGTCTCCCGAGCCAACGTAACCCTCATATGAAGCACAATTGATGTATGCCATTAGCAGTGACGGTGAATTGGGTGGTGACGGCATGGCTTCAAATGCATGCCACAGCATGATGGTGCAGGTTGGATTCAACAGAAATGCCAGCGTGTCGATTGCTAGTAAAATGCCTGCAAAAACTTGAAAAATTGACACTTGACAACAGAGTGGCGGAACGTCAAGGCTAAGGCAAATCCGACGGCGAAAAGCGGTAGTATTGTTGGATATCCTCTTGGGAACTGGAGGCGGGTGGGCGGAAGTGAGCGACTTCGGTGTGTGTGGAGATATCGCCATTGCCCTCACCAGTCTGGAGCGGCTGCCATTGTCATTATTTCAATTTTTTTGTGCTAGTTAATTATGTGCGCAGCAGCTGCATGCATGCCATGTACACATGCAAAAGTTACCTAAGAAGTAGATAGGGAAGCTCAGGTAGGTTTAAAGTATGGAGGGAGTAGATAGGGGTAGCAAGCTACCTATGTTCCCCCCAACAGTCAGTCAATCTACTTACTCACTTTTCAACGCATATTAGTACAATAATGTATGGAATTAGAAATGGTACGTAGGTAGTAAAGTTTAAAAAAAGCATGGCGTCATCCCATGTTGTATTTTTTGTTCTCTCTCTCTACAGGTGTTGTATTTTTAAAAAATAACGGTATTTACCAAGATTAATATAAGAAAACTAATTCCTACGCATTACTCGTATGTATGTGGATTTCATATGAATTGTTTTGCGTTTCAACAGAAAAATGGCTGTAATAAATAAAATGCCGTTGTGGTCGCAAAAAATTAATGTGACCGTTACTTGTGTATGTAGACTCCATAGAATCGATTATGAACGGAATTTGAAATGGCACAATTTCATAATACGAGTTCCTACCATAGCATCAATTTTGACGTAAAGAATAAAACAAACTAAAGTTAAAAATATTCATACATGAAGATGAATAAATTTCAGCGAGAAAGTTAGGTCACAAGCTGAAAATCTCTGAAAATGACCTGGCTATCGCCCAGATATCTCTGTTGTGAGTAAAAAAAGCTAGCAGTAACGATTTCGTCTGTCGATCACCCCAAATCCTACCTACGAAACCACCGTGATATACTATAGAGGTAACCCTAACCCCTAAAACCCGCCCTGCCTAACTTATTTACTCTACTTACTATTTCTGTGTACTACCTATGGTAGCCTATGGTATTTTAGAGTAATAATATCAGTCCCGCCCGCCAGATCCCGCCCTGCCCGCCTTGATTGTGCTGCTAGAGAAGTCCGCTCTTCCAGACTGTTCATTCTGCTGTATTATTACTACTACTTAGGTCTGCTGGTCCGAGCGACGGAGGGGACGTTCTGGAAGAAACAGGCTCGCTCCACATTTCCAGTAATTGTCCACCATAGATTTCATCTGTATCGAATTTGAACTAATGTGAATTGATCCAAGGCAGTACTTATGGTAACTATCTTTCATCAAGAGAAAGCAATGAAATTAGATGAAATACTTTATAATTGGTTATTTTAGAGAATGAATCCTACCAGCTGTAAAGTTTGTTTCTTCAAATAATATTGTAAATGAATATTTTTATTGATAGCAATTTTATACCTATTTACCCCATGAGATTTTGAAGGTTGAGAACACATTTGTACATTAGAATTTGTTTTGGACATAATCTTTTTATCAGTTCTTCATTAAGTTTATGACAATACCTACCTGTCAAATGATCCATTTCATATCTGGGTTATTTTATAAGTTCATATTTTATGAATCATATTTTTGATTGAATACAACCATTTTTCAAATAAAGAAGCAGTTCATTCAAGATTACCTAGCAATAATCTACACTTTTGAGTAAGCCAATTTCTTTCAAAAATACATTGTCGCCAAAAAAAATAAAAATTATTAATCATTCAATACTTTGGTGTATAATGTGCTAAGATTTAGTTTTTGACATATTTTTTCAAGAATAAACATAAAAAATACTAGAAATATCTTGGCAACAAATGACTAAAATATTTTTTAAACAACAATGGTTTCTATCATAAAACCCAATTCAAACCAACCATATTTGAAGTGATGTGAGCTTCATTTATTTGAAAGCAATCAGTGCCATTTCAAATCAGATATCATGATGGGGCAATTTTTTAAAAAATGGCTGATGAAAATGTGTGTAATTTGCTGTATTGCTTAATCTAATATTGTCATTTGAAGCTTGGATACCCTGGAAGGATCCTACTATCTTCAGCTACAGGAAGCAAATATCATTTAATTACTGTTAAATCTGGCTTTTTTCTTAGGGGAAACCATGGTTGGGAATTTAAATTGGCTCTTTAAGCAACAGTCATTGTCTAGAGAGGCTAATGGTGAAATGCATTATGTTGTACTTACTTACTATATTTGTTATGATTTATTTTTTAGGATTAGAAGTATGGTACAATATTTTCTCATGATGCTTATGCTATGGTATATTGTGTATGTGGAAATGCATTTGAGATATTTTTTTTTTTCATAAGAGGCATAGTTGATGACATTTTTTGTTATTAGGTTATAGAGTGTTTCATATTTTTCATGATAAAACATGACAAAAATATAGCAAAATATGATAAAAGGATTAATAACCATTTGACTATTTCAAATTTAGTTTTCAATATTTTGGTATTCAATCATTTTGTTTATTGACACTAGAATCTGCTAGTCATTCTTATTTCATCCAATCTAATGCAATGCAGCTAAAAATATGTTTTCCATTTATGAACATGTTACAAGTATGATACGTGAAAAATGTTGCAAAAATATGTTGGATCATACAGAACTTTTGGGCAATGTGAGTTAAATATGTTATGTTGTGTCTGGAAAAAATTAGTGCATTGATACTATTTAGATTCTGTTGACATATGTCATCATACTAGATCCTTTTTGTACATGCATTCATAATTTGATTTGAATTTTCAAAACAGTGATGAATCTCTATGATGTCTAATGTTTTTGTTTTTATACCACAATCCTTTTCCATATAATTTTTCGAATTGGTGTTGCTATGACTTTGGCAATACTTATCCAGTCTGTTAAGGGAAGACTTAAGGATCTGCCATAAATGACCTAAAATTCAGGATAGTAGCAGGCATGTCATTTTTTCATGTGTAAGATTACTCATGTAGACTGGTGATCACATAACAATAAAGTACTGATTCCCACCAATATGTCAATAGATTTTGCTAAACTGCAGTCCACATCCTCTTGGAGTAAGTCCATTTTCCCTTCAAACTCCTCACAGCGTAATGTCCCTGTTGATAAAATTGAAATTTTTGTTGGAAATCGTCTTGAAGAAAATCCCCCTTGCTGGGGTATCTACATGATAAATCATGTGGCAATACCATAGTTTTTGAGTCTATGTAATGAGAACAGTAACAAAGGACACTCAATGTGGTACTGAGTGGTTCCTAAACAATTTCAAATATACATTAAATGTTGAGAAAAATGTCGTTTCCCACTCCTCTGAAGATACCTATTACCCTCTATTCCTGACAATGCTGACAGGTTCTGAGAAGAAGTGGTATGGTATTGTATTCCTACGTAGCGTTTGTGACTCTGTTAATTGTAGTGAACTCGAATGATGATCGATCATCTGGGAAAGGCTCTCAGCTGGATTCTCAATTTCAGCTACATAATACTAGGTAGTATTTTTCAGGAAAGCAGGATGCGAAGCGTCAGGCAAGGTAAGGTGTGTATGTGTCCTGACACTATGACGTACTTTATGTATTAGTAACCAGAGTACCACCATTAATATTTCCTCTCAGTTACACCTGTACCTAACCATCATTAAGTAGTAAAAGCTAGTAAAATGCACCACAACCATTTTTTATTGGCTGGTTGCATGTGTAACCATTTGGTGGTGCTTTACTAGGTGTTCTTAGCTGAAGTCCAGTGACGTCATGACTCAGGACTCATTGGATAGTTTTATGCGCGACCATGCGCGGTTTCGCCAGCGATTAGTTACAGTAACCAGTTTAGTACCATATTGTGTAGGATTCTACTGTAAAAACCACCACCATTAAATTTTTCTCAGTTACACATGTAACCATTTTGTGGTGGCCTAGATCTCACCTCTCCTAAAGTGTTCTCAATCACGTTCTTATTAAGTAGAGCGAGGGTTCTCAGTTCTGTATGTGTCAGGGCATTGTATTGTACCCGAGTATTTTTAATTCAGGTATGGTACTACATAATTATTATTTTATTGGATACCATACCCTTTTTCCAGAAGATTGGGTACTAGTAGGTACTCTAGTACAAAAAAAATCATTTTTTATGCTCTCTTTTCAATGGTGCAACAAAAAATTAACACTAATGCAGTAAAAGTAAGAGAATTAAAACTAAATCGCTAAACAGTTTTGTCAACAATGAGGCAGATGATGGCAAGACAACACCTTTTAGAATATTTTATTTTGAACAAAGGATTCAATAGCTGCATCACCAATCATCTCTGAGCCATCACTTTGAATTCTTTTTGCTCTCTTTCAATTTTACTCCGTGTTCAAAATCAGATGTCACGCTTATCTTCTTGTGATTTTCAGGTAGGAATATTATGAAAAATCCTGAATCTTGTGCATGAAACCATGCATGAGGAACTAAAACACTGAAAAACAAGAACTCATTGAAGGGTTTGAGACCAAAACAGCAGTTCTCATTAATCCAGATAGTTTTTTGTATCAAGTCACAATTTGTCTGTCTGTACTCTTCACTGCTGTTTTAGAACAAAATCATCAAACATCAGCTTACTTCAACTTTTTAATGCTCCCACCATGGTTTGATATGTCACTCCTCTCTTTCGTTCCATCATTAAAAGGGCATCTCTTCCAAGAAAAGTGAACACAATTTACCACGAAAAGTGCAGAGAAAGTAAAAGAGTGGAAAATAATTATTTTAATTTTTTGCAATTTATGATATCATAAATCAAACCATTCCAAACATTTGATATCATACCAGCACAAAAGTCTACATCAGATGAGCACAATGCCAATAATGTTAAAAGTGGTGAGTTGATGCTGCTTATAATAGACAAGTTTTTGGTCCCATTGTGTCAAGTCATTGATGACATCAATGTCATTGATGCCATCATTGCCATTGTCACTATTGTTGTTGTCAAAAATTGATTGTTGCTTTGTGCAGCTACTTTGGATTAGAATCCTCACCTTTTCTCATCATGTCTCCTTTCAAAAGCAGGTAAACTGCAACAAGGTTCCAGCACACAACATAGTTTGCACTGTTGATGTTGTTGAGGATCAAGATGGATTTTTTTCTTTGGAATTGACCCCTGTATGATTTGTTGTCCATTGCAGATCCTCTTTCCACCAAGTATTAAGAGTGCAAGTAACCTTTGTGATTGAATGCTACATTCAATTAGCATTTCATTGCAGAAGCCACTGTCCTCGACCCTTCCTCTGCCCCTTGCCATGCCCATTTCATTCCACCAGTAGTTCATGTGCCAATAGTCATTGCTACCCCATGAACAAGTACAGTGGTTCTGAAATGCAGCATCCCTCCTCAATGATTTCTGATGTTGTACAAAAGTTGAGTATCAATAAAGAATCTGCACCATCTCAATCTTGAGTTTGTCAGTAGTCAAACCTGCTTGAATTTCCGCTTACAGGAAAGCAAATACTTCCACATCTCATGAATCAATCATAAATGGTTATTAAGCTTTAATTCTTGTCAATGCTGAACTTTATGGCTGCAAAGAATGCAATGGTGTCACTCACTGAGATTACTTTGCAAGCCTCAGAGGGAAACAGATAGGCATACTATGAAAACCACCATATAGTAACCTAATACCACAAATAACCCAGTGGCAAGTCTAAGAATGAATAATTTCTGGATTGGAAGTTGAATGCACAATCAGTTGAGGATTCCATTCTAGTGCAAGGCAGGTCAAACATAGATGCCGAGCTTTGTTATGTATTTCCACAGCTGCTGTACAATTACAACAATCCTGAACTGCTGCTGCCTGATGATTATGAAAAAGTTATGATGTATTGTTGTGGCCTTGCAATGATTCACAAACTTGGTGAGTTGAAGGAGAGAAATTTGGTTAAAATGAGTGTAAGCAATTTTCTCAAGCCCCACAAGGGTGTGGGGTGTGGATAGATGGTGTAATGTCTTTAGTAGGCTATATTTTATTGGCTTTGCAAAAAGAGTTGAGGCTTTTTTAAAAATATCAAAACTACTAGATGTTGATTACCAAAAAGGAAGTTCTGTTTTGTCATTTTAGGACTTTATAAAAAGATTTGTTACCTCAGAATGAATTTGATTCAAACCAAGTGAAAGCACAATTAAAGTTTTACTTAAAGCAAGGTGGGAACATATTCTCACAGGGCAAAAAAAGGAAAATACTCATTGATTTTTGGCATGCACAAAAAATCAATTAGACAGACTCTGAATATTCAATTCAGGAGTTGTATTCACACATAAACTCTACAGTGGTGGAAGGAAGGATAGGTGAAGTGGTAGAGTTGTAGTAGGATGGAGTTACAATCTTGTTTTATTTTTGAAAAATAAAAAGGGCCCTGCCTTGGGCCCATTACACTGGCAAATCTTTTGTGACAGAAGAGATTTCCAAGGTTGGGTGGTCTGGTATATGCCATGGTGAGATGATTAATGGTGATGGGGTGGTTGAAGTAGTTGTAGATATTGGGGAGGTGTCTACATTCTGGAATCAATGAGCAAGAATACTTTCAACTACATGTATTTGTTGTGTAAGTTACACAAACACCCAGTTGAAGTTGAAACAAGATCAATCTCTTCAACTTCAAATTGTGGCAACATTAGTAATGGCATTGGCCAAAGGATTGACAAGAAGCTTCAGAAAATGACTTGAGCCAAACCTACCTATTTCAAGGACTTGTTGGAACTCAAGCAACATCTTGACACCCTTCAAATTTTGCCTAATTCACTTCTATTCACCTTCAATGCAAAGATAATGTATCCCAACATAGACACAGAGTTTGGTCTACAAACTCTTGAATGATACCTCCTCTTGCAAACTATGAGATGGAAGTTCTCCTACAACCCATGTGATCTCATCAAAGAACTTAAAATTATTATGTATAGCAACATAATGAATTTTGGGAATGTCTATGCATGACAAATCCAATGAATGGAATTGGTATGGATCATTGCCCACCCTCTGTCAGCCTCCACATTTAATTGACCATGGATGCAGCAATTATTCTCAAATGGTTGGATTTTCTAGAATTATTCAAACAATTTTTGGACAATGAAATTGGAGTGTGGAAAGCCCATCCTGACCCTATCATCAATGCTGCAAAATGGGAAGAATACAAAGAAGATGTCAATGCACATAAACTTAAGTGGATTTTTGTCAAACCAACTACAAAAGTGAACTACATGGATATGGTTATTTCAATTGACAGTGACAGGTTTCAAAATGATTTGTATGAAAAAATGATGGCACTACACCTTTACATCCCATCCCAATTGGTGCATGCTCCAGGAATTTTAAAAGGTCTAGTCTATGGTCAACTCCTTTGAGACATTAACCTTGTTCAGACTTCACCAACATCCAACAGCATATCGAAAACCTCTTCAATTGACAGTGCAATCACGGCAAATATAGGGAAACTTTACTTCCACTTTTCAAGCAAGGAGTCACCAACAAGGAATCAATTAAGGCTCTCACAAACAAGGAACAAAAAGAAAGGAAACGCCAGATCCTCCTTAATGCCAAATGCAAACTATTTTTGCAAGTTCCTTTCCACCAACAGGATGATCCCTCTTCAGCAGTCCAACAAGCCTTCCATGAGGAGATGTTATCACCTCCAGGACAAACACCTCTCAATGAGGTGAAAAATCATGAAGGAGCACACATTCCTATCAATGACATGCTTACATGCTACCATCAATATCCAAACCTTGGCAACATTTTTTCTGTCAGAAAACTGTGTAAGAAGACGGGGTTGAAAGTTTTTGTATGACCCTGTTTTATTTTTCAAAGCTCAAAAGCTGCTAAAATTGAGCTTTGAAAAAAAAAATTTTATCCACTTACCAAAACACAACAATATGCTGCAAACAGCCTGAACCAATTAAGGGCAGGTTGCAGCTGCTGTTTTTTGTTCTGATGTTTGAAAATATATCCCTTTCTTATCCCTACTGGTGTCTATGTTTTACTGTGTTGATTTTATGTAGAACAGTGCTCAGAAGACCTCAGATTAAGGCTAACAGCCAAAAGCCATAACTCCAGCTTAGGTCCCTGCTGAAATCTTTGTGTTGTAGGGGATAAATCCTAAAAATTGATGTTTAGAAGATAGCAACTTTGTCAATTTTAAAATCATTTTCAAATATAATTATCAATAATAATGATGATTCTAATCAATATTGTCATGTCTACAAAATTTAAATAGCTGTCATGGTCAGAAAAGGATCAGGGCAACCCATGAAAGTAATCAATTACTTCAGTGGAGAGCTTTCATTGTCCATTGCTCTCTTTCTTCCACTGGGTATGGCTTATGAAGAAAATCCCAAGAATATTTTCCAGGAAATGCAGACAAAAGCATATGAAACAAATTCAAAGCCCCAGTACCTCATCCTCGTGGAAGGTGAAAAATGAGGCAGACCAAGGTGGTACTGAAGACACTACCAACACTGTACCAGCATGGGGGATTTCATGAAAATGCACTAGTAAAGCTTTTTTGACCTTTTTACAGGCTCCACGTTTCAGTTGTTTTTTCTTTTTTGGGTGCCTGTCCACCTCCCCACTTTTGAACATTATGGACGTCTATTTTGAGAAGCACTGTCTTGTCAACATCAATTTGATTGAAACAATTTGTCACCCAGTTTGTGTGTAGGGGACTAATGTATGAGTAAGCAGTAAGATGAACTAGTTATGCAACTGGTGCATTGCACAGAAGAACACCTCAGTTGCACAACACATGTAGTAGCCATGGTGTACATGGGGGATATTGAGATCAAACATGGTTCCCCAAGCACACAACTCAAGCTGACCACATGAACAGTTCAACAAGATTGTAGCTTCTGAATCAGAATTAATCCAATTTGCAGTGTCAAGTTGCTGCGGGTCATGGTAAGGCTTTCTGTGTTATTTTGAGGGACCTGTGGACCACTGTTTTTGTCTCTCACTTTGGTTTATTATTGTGTTTTCCTAGTGCCATGGAAATGGTTGGGGGGCTGTCAGTGCAAATGACACAGCTGGTCAGGAGGTTGAGTGCCATTGACAAATCATTGTTTAGCATTTAAGTGAGTTCTTGAGCTGCTTTGATTCTCCCCTTTTCTTCCTACATCCCTTCTCAATATACCCTTTCTCATATCATAATTCACTTACTTGTACTTATATGCATTATTTTGTAATGACAAATGAGCACAAGAGACAAGAGCCAAATGGCAACACGGCTGGGGCATTTTTGAATGAGGTGAGCAGCAGCAACATTGTGTGTTTGACTTGCCCATGAATAGTACAATGTCCTCACACACTCTGTTTTATTAAATGGTTAGTAAACAGCTTAGCACAGCAGAGAGATGCAGCGGATAGTAGTGGGGCAATGTACCCAATGCCAGACTGGCATCACAACCACATTTGGCATTGTTGCTCTATTTCTCAACTGTGTGTTGTCTGCTTTGGTGTTTTGTCTTGGAGCTGGGCATAATTGCTCATTTTCTTGCCATTTCCAATATTTCTTCATATCATGAAGGAAAAAGGACCATTAGGATCTGAGAATTTAGAACAAATAAAAAAATCACAATGCAATGGATGTCTTTTGTGCTCTGTGGGGTGGACATGAGAGGCTGTTTATGTAAGTTACATTTTAGTTTTGTGCACTTGAGATTCATTCCTAACAGATACATCTAACCCATTGTCTGTATTCTTGTAATAGATCCTCTTTGGATAGCCCTTAATTGGGACATCATAGCAACTATGTCAAGATGGTCAGAGGGATGCAGAGGGGTCAAGACACTCATTTCAAATCCTCCTAATGATTGTTTTAGTCTTTTTTGGTGGATGACTGTTTATGGTGAATGGTTGAAGGATGTTTTCACTTTCCTTCATTTTTGCTTTGAATACTTGAAGAAAAACCTGAATGCCTAGTAGACTTGTTTGATTATTGTTGCCTGCTGAGAATTGTGGTAGATACCTCCCAGTTTTGTTAGTCACAATTGCAGTTAAAAACCATATTAATATGAAATGACTTGTGGTTATTTTGGTGCTTGTACTTTCACAGTTTTCACTGCTCTTTTTCTGTATTCTCTTGATATCATTTCACTTGTTTGAAATATCCAACAAGATGTTGTTGAACTGGTTATCTTGATTTTATCATGATAATATATTTTTTATTGAACTTTTTCACAAAATAATTCTATGACTTAGCAAAGCTGTTCTTAATGAAATGCCAATTAATCTTGAAATGTAATTAGATTAAAAAAGCAATTTAGTTACTGCATTTAACCAAGTTTGTCAGAGAGTAGATATGAATTTCCATTTCATGAACTGGTGTTAGTTACAGATTTGATCTCAATTATAAGCCATGGTGCAATAATCATGGGTCCTAAAAAATTAACATCCCAACTACATTTCCTACATCAACCCCATCATCAAAACCTTCCATTTTCAAATGAAAAAAATGTAGTCTAATGTTTGTCACAACATGTGTTGCCACAAAACTAAGGTTTTTGATCAGATTATTATCTAAAAAATAGGCATAGATCTACACAGATTGTACTTGAACAGGTACCTTTTTTTGTTCTGATGAAATCATTACCAAGTATCTGCCCTACATCAATGCCATTTTCAAGAGCAGCTTGAGGTGTTAATTTTTCACAGATAATATTTTCAACTCAACTGAACTAATTTTCCTTAAGTAATATATTATGATTCTCCAATCAATTTAGGTTTAATTCAACAATAAGAAATGACAAACACAATGACAAATAGCTAGTAGTTTTGATAGTAGTTTAGTCCCTAACCAATTCCCACAAATGCCCATCTAGCAATTGGCACTACTAAACTTTGAAGGCCCAGAACTTTTGACTGGGTCAATATTTTTGAATGAAACTTTCAAGATGCTTCATGCTCATGCTTTGAAACATAACATGAAAGTTACAGACCCCAGTACTGGGTTTGAAAATTTTGCATTTTTTTGTGAGTCACCCCCTAGTACCAGATTATTGCTTAAAAAGAAATAATCAAACTTGAAAGTGCTGTTGTATACTGCAAGTCTCAGTGCTTTGATAAGAAATTCAAAGTTTTAATGCCCAAGATTCTTCAAAATTTCTCATAGATAGTTGTAGATGTGAGTTCTAGTTAGCCTTTTATCTGTGTCCATGTTGGTATACATTGAGGTGGCATCTACAGTAAACAATTCTGCACTGAAGAGGAGATTCAGGTTGATGAGTTCCATTTTATTTGTCATGTACAGGTATAGGTATGGTTGTCATTTTCATTTAATTTGGAGCACTAGCTAGTTGGATTGGGCTAGACTAGATATAGCAGCAGAAATAGACCATCACGAGTATGAATCATGTGGTTTAGTAATTAGATAGAAAAGTGCATGAAAAATAAAGTAATCACATACCAAGCATTCAGGCATCACTGTTTAATAGCTAAGTTGCTATTTATTTAGCACCATCTACTCAACACTCCCCCTTGAACAACTACATTCCCATTTTATATGATTGCATGGAAAGGAATAAAATTCAATCAAAGGAAATTTCAAAATAAAATAAAATAAAACCAAATGTATGAGGTTACATCTGCAAGGTTGAATCCACATGCAAAAGGTCAAACTGTAGCAAATTTTGCTCCACAATCCATAGGATCAGAAGCAGCAGTCCATTGGTATCAAATATTGTATAAAAGTTTGAAATAAAACAAAAGGAATGAAGGCTTTGGTTGGCCCCATCATGACATTCAAAAGTTCCCTCAACCCAGTTAAAAGAAAATTTGAATGCCAAAACTCCAATAAAAGGTGCTGCAGGTGCAGTACATGCAATCACCCCATTTGTTCTTGCAAAACGTACATAGAGTACAGCATGAATACTGTGTCCCATTGTTCTTGGATAAGCTTTGTTGCTCCACCTACTACTCCCATGTCCCTCCTCTCCCCCTCAAATGAACAAAATCCCATTGTGACTATTTGCACTGACAGACAAAAGCAAATTGGCAAAGTGAACAAACTCAAGATGGGAGGGAGGTAGAAAGAACTCAGGAGGCAGCCACACGTGGAGGACTACTGTGTGGCTACCTCTCAAAAAAGATTGGGGTGGCAAAAGGAAGAAAATAGCTTGATGGTATGAGAACTACAATTGGCTCACCCAATGAAAATTGTTTTCTTGTAGTCAAAGAAAGGCCTACTACCAGTCTCAGCTAGTAACACCCTCTATTAATGAAGTCTTGCTGAGAGTAAGCATGATCTTGCTCCCATCTGGGGGATTCAACAACAATAAACAGGTATTGTTGTTGTTTAATTGTTTGGCATAGTGTTTAATTGAGGAGAGAGAGCAGCAAACCCCACTGGCAGATTTGGGAAGTTTATGACAATATACAATCACTGGACAGACATAACACTCTCATCAACACAGAATGCAAAAAATGGGGTGGAACAAAAGCAGAAGACTGGCTGGAGGAAAGCAACCCAGGTCTAGTACTTTGGGCATTGATCAGCCTATTTGGTATAACTTGTAATGAGGTCAAGAGAGACCAGAAAATAGCATAGCGTCCAGAACAATTCACAGCAGACTAACAGTATCATTTGTTTGTTGTCATTATGAAAGAAAGGTAAAAAATACTTGAGGGGAATGAAGCCATATGATCAGGGCTCAAAAAAGGTGTGGCTGAGAGCTGCTGTTGCCTGATCAAAGACAACTTGTAGAGCATCAGTCCATGGGGGTGATAAGAGTGGCCCAGTGAGCAAAGACAATGACATGTTGTTTGCATTTCTGCCACAATGATACTTTTGAAATAGATCAAGAAAAGGAACTTTTGTAGCTGTGCTGAAGAAGACATACAACAACCGACATCAGGTGGTGGTGAATCAATGTGATGGACATTTGTGGTGATGGTTTTGGAACAGCATCTCACCAAACAACAAGACAAGGATAGTTTTGGACAAAAGAGGTAGTGAAGACAAATCTGGCTAATTGCACAAGCTAATTTCACATCATTTTGGATGGCCAAGAACTTAATGGAATGTGAGGACTTGAGGAAACAAAAACCAACCAAAAAAGGTGGTGATCATGGTATTTGTGGGAATGACACTAGAGGAGGTGTGTCCCCATAAAGCCAACACTCAACAAAGGTTGACAGATATGATTATGGTGCTTCTATCATCAAAATGGCACATACAAAAATTTGCCTTGGGGAGAAGTGCTGCTGTGGCTAGTGGGAACGCAACAATCAACAGCAAGCAGAGGAATAGTTTGATGGATTGCTGTGTTGGTGGCTGTAAGTCAGATCTGTCAACCACAACAACAAACTTGGATCATGGTGATGGGGAGGAAAGACAAGGGGGTGGATAGTATTTGCATCTCCCCTTTTGTAGTTTAATGTTATTTCAAATGTCTCACAGTGGAAACTTGGAGATGTGGTGGCATGACAACTTAACAACCAACAAAATTTCAGGGAGAATTGAAAGGTCTTTTGTAGGGTTTATACTTTCTAGGATGTTCACACAATAATGATTACTGGCAGGCTGAAAGAACACATAAAATTGTGTTCTTGTTGCCATATCACCAGTTTTACATCATCTTTGGGGACAGACTTCAAGAACCCAACTCCAATGCAACAGTTGTTGAGTAGGTGTTACTAAATAATTCGCAACTTAGCTATTAAATAGTGATACTTTATTGATTGACACATGATTGCTTTATTTTTATCTTACTTCTTCTAGACCATAACCTAAATAACATGACTTATATCCAAAATGGTCTTTTCTGCCATCATCCTAGACTAGCTCAAACCAACTAGTTATATAGTACCTTAATTCAACTGACAATTGTAACCATACCTACTCAAGAGGTTATGAGCCCAAACCTTTTTTGGTTTGCCTTGAGTTGATTGTCGCATGGAGCAACATGTTTGTGAAGTCCATCCCTGGGGATGAAGTAAAACTGGTTGCATGGGATGAGAACAGGTAAAGTTGGTGTTCTGTCTCTGATAATTGCAATGTAGAGATATTGCGTAGATGCAATCCCCACACAATCACAACCATTCACCATTTGTATTCTGGTTGGTTGTTGCAACAACGCCACCAGATACATTGGCATATGGTTCCAGCATCCAACATGATATTAAACTAGTCTTGGGGGCAATAGGTATGCCATCCATTGCCCTGACCCCTTTCCTACCACCATGTTTCCAGCTGGTTGTTGCTTCTGGCATTGTTCCTTTAATGAGCCACCAAACAGCCACCCATCAAACTTGTCCATGGCTTGCTGTTGGTTGTCACCACAGCGGCATCTCCTCAAGACATTTTTTTGTTGTCGGTCTCATTTGAGGATGTGAGGACCATCATCCCATCGGATTGCCTTGCGTTGGTTGTTGTGGGTGTGTTGATGGGGTATCTTCCTGTGGCATCAACACCACACCCACCACACCTTCACCACATCTTGTTGGTTGTTGCATGTCTTCAATCAATGCAACCCTGAAGCTGTTTGGCCATCTGGAATGATGGTGAATTACAATGGGTCAATACAAACATGACCAATTGCCCCAACCTCTACCACCATCATCTCATTGGTTCTGGGGTTGATGGCTGCTTTGAGAGCCCCATACTATCATTTGTTCTTCCTGCTGCTGATTGTTATGTCTTCCAAATCCAATCAGTGGCACCCGGTCTTGTACAACAAACAACACAGAGTGCCTTTCATTGTACATCTTTTCTCTTGGCTACACCATGCCCCACCACATTCTGGTCCTTCATTGACCACCCTTTCAAGTTCCATCCTTCAAGCACATCAATGTTCAGGGCTCTTGACTTCAGCTTTTCTTCCCAAGCCAGTTCTTTATCTTGTTCTTCTTTTGGTTTTGTGTTCTGCATTTGGCTGTGTGATGCTGAATTTTGTTTAAATCCACCAAGATGGGTTTGCTAACCCTCCTCCAATTCCACATAAGGACCTGATGGTCCAATGTCAGAGTCTCTGCAATCCTAATGCCAATGGCCATATGCCCCAAGATTGGGAGCAAGACCCCCTGGTTGCCCCTTTCAAGTCTCAGGGACAAGTAAATTTGGGACTGTATTCCCCGTGTCCCTGGTTTCACCGGGACCTCTTTTGATGAGGTGTCTCTGTTGTGAGACTGGTAGAAGATTCTACCATGTTTTGAACACAGACCGCTCTTCATTGCTTTGAGGGAGCTGATGGAATTACCTTGCCATTGCATTCTTTCTTTCATCCTACTTCCAGGGCCACTGCTCTGGGGGAGTCCCCACAGTGTGCCATCTTCTACCCCCCCCACCCCACTTCTCCTTTTTTGCTTTGCATTTATCTTTATTGTTATTTTATGCAAAAAGGTATTTTCAGCACAAAAGAGGGAGAGAGGAGAGAGAGGAGGTAGAGGGTAGTGGGTACAGCATATGAGGGACTGTATGGTCACCACATGATGTACTCATTGACCCTATTGACAACCATTGGATGGATAGAGATATGTAGAAGGTACAGAGTGCCTCCGCACATCTCCTCCACTCCTCATTATCATTTTTCATTTGCCTAATTGCTTCAGAGGGAGCAGTGCATGCAACAAATTTTTTTGTCATTGGACTTTTTCACACTTTCTTTTCATTTTGTGGGTGCTATGTCATGTGGGCCTGCAAACTGGAGCAACACAACAACATCCTTTCCACTTGTGGTTGCTATTGGGCAGAATTTTCATTTTTCATTGTACTTTTGACAACTTATACCTGGCAAACATGCAGAACCAGATTCCACATGTTCAAGAGGGAGTGTTGAGTGAGTGTTGCTAAATGATTTGCAACTTAGCTATTGAATAGTAATACTTTATTGCTTGACAAATAATGATTGCTTTATTTTTATCTTACTTCTTCTAGACTGTAACCTAAATAACATGACTTATATACAAAATGGTCTTTTTCCATTGTCAGCCTAGACTAGCTCAAACCAACTAGTTCTAGTACCTTAATTCAACTGACAATGGCAGCCATACCTACTCAAGAACAATTTATCTTGAGGTAAACTAAACACATATTGGGCTCATAGCCTCACATACAGGTATTTTCACCATTATCATTTAATTAAGAGCACAAGCTTGTTGGTTTGGAATAGACTAGGCATAGTGGTGGAAAAACATTGTTGTTAAGTATGAATCATGTGTTTTAGTACTTAGGCTAATTTAGGTCCAGAAATTTGCAATAAAAATAAAGCAATCACTTGTCAAGAAGTGAATGAACATTTTTATATAATAGCTAAGTCACAATTTTTTTAACAGCACCCACTCAACAATTTCTTTGAATTTTTAATGTAGGAGGGTTGGATCTTGGCAATTGACTGTATTATTACATCTACAAATTTTCCAACGATATGAGGGGGCCTTCCACAGTGCAGACTGATCAAGAAGATGTATAATTTTTATTGAGTTTGAAGATGAGAAAATTACCCAAATAATGGGTCTTTTTGCCTTCCAATGTTTTAAAGATAATTGGCAGTAAAATCCTTTAGAAATTATCTGTACTTGATGGTCCAAGAGGCTTTCTGATTGATTTAGAGCCTCCTGCTCAATAATTTGATGGTAAACTGCTAATTTTTTAAGGTACTTGAGGCATCAGTGATATATTGATGCAATTAAACTGTACATGGACCAAGTACTTAGTTGGAGTTGATTATAAAAACTTGGTTTAGTACATAAAGATTCCAAAGTAGTTGCTTTTGAAATGGAAGGATGTTTGGCTTGCCCTGCTTCCTTCAAAAAAATGTTCTTCTTAATTTTGAAAGCTGTTGAATTCTTCTGTCAGTTTTCAATGAGATGAATAGAGGTCCTGTTCTCCCTTTGAATTTGGTGTTGAGTTTCAAATTTGGTGGATCATAGAATGAATTCACCTCAAATCATGTTTATATTGACCAAGGGTCTTGGAGATGTTGCCATAGTTGAAGTCTGAGGTTGGGTCAAACTTAAGTAAGTCTCAATACAGATATTGCTGCTCAAGGAACAATTTTAGCTTTTGTCAGATTATGTAAAGCTAAATTGTGTGGCTTTCTGGAGTGATACCACACCTCAAAGTTTCATT
Organism: Thalassiosira livingstoniorum; assembly: GCA_036939595.1. Taxonomy (NCBI): domain Eukaryota; phylum Bacillariophyta; class Thalassiosirophyceae; order Thalassiosirales; family Thalassiosiraceae; genus Thalassiosira; species Thalassiosira livingstoniorum. Next base: position 17,592 of record JALLOT010000425.1, read on the forward strand.
GGATTCTTGTTGTGTTTAGGAGAGTGGAGAGAGAGAGGTCTGGTATGAAGCAATAGTCCTCCATCACTTGGCCTTGGATTTTGTCCAAGCACCTTCTTCCAATTGTTTGAGTTTTTTCCTTTCCCATTTGATTTTGGATTGGATTTTTTGTTTGCCTTTGGCAGAGACACCAGAGGCAGTACCATTGTTGAGACCTTTTGGTTTAAGTTCATCTTTTCTTCATAGATTTTTTTTTTTTTTTTTTATTTATTTCTCCAAATTATGATACGTCAAATTCTTTCAAGAGAAAATTTTACTTGCAAAGTTTAAATATTTAAAATTTTAGTTCTCCATCAGCAACATCCAGTATTGTAGATATGAAAAAACAAAGGAAGGTATACAGAAACTTTTTTTGAGTAGTAGCTTGTAATCAAGGCATAGCTCATCATGGGCACAGACTGTGCTGACACCATGAATCTTCTCATCAAAAAAATAGTATTCTTATTGAGTATTGGATGGTGATCAGTAATCAGTGGTGTTGAATGTGTTTTATTCATGTTGTTATCTAACCCATAACCCAAGATCTATCAGCTCATCTTGATAGATCTTGATGCCAAATCAAGTAGAGATTTGGGCCAGCAAGCCCCATAACCCACAACCTACAACCCACAATTGAGTATGCAGAAGCTGCAAACTTCTAGGGGTTAATTGGTACATTCATCAGTCATGCACTATTTTCTACTACCTTTCAGATTAGACTCTGAACCTAGAACCAATTTCAATTGAATTTGTTCTTGCAGACTATTGTCAGGTTTAGATAACCCTTTTTTACTTGCTCGTATTTCATTTCTCTATTTGGTACTGGGTTTTTGTTGCCTATTCAGGTGCCATGGCAACAGTGGGGGCAGGATGGGGAAGGACTTCCCAGGTGAGTTTTTAAAATTCTATTGCTCCCTCTGTTTCACTTCTCTGTCCCTTATCAATTTGCTACTGTTGTGATTAAGGCTTTTGTGTTCAGGGATGGCAGCCATGATACTCAATGTGAGAATGAAGGATTGCAGTTTGAAATTGGCTTAGTGGTGGAATGGTGAGTTACATCACTGTCATACTCTGTATCAACTTATTTACAGACAATGTTCAGGTCGGCAAAGAAAAATAGCAGAGGAGACAAGATGCATAGCCTGAACTGTCATTATGGCTACTAGAAAAAATCTTTTACTGTAAGTATTCTTCCTCTTTATTTCCCTTTAGAAGAAGACCATTTCCCTCAATTTTCTCTCGTGCAATCCTTCTTTAAAAATACCATCAAGGAATAGTAAAATATAAATCCAGTTTGAAGTTTTTTAGCTGAGTGCTTATTGCATCAAACAAGCAAAGGCTGTGTCTTGCACATGATTGAATGCTGGTTAGCTGGAATTTTATTCAGGTAAGTTGTTGCTAATTACCTCTCCCCCTCATCCATCCATTTGTTGCATATCCAATTAAATTGTGATATGATTTGTATTTCTAGGCAAATAGCACTATTGCAAGGATTGATTCTGTGCACAATTTTTATATTGTTTGCCAACTCACTATTTTTATGAGCTAAATTCATTTGCTACTGTATCCCAAAATTGTTTGGCTTTGCTTTTATTAGAACACACATTAACAAAGCCACATTATTAGTTTTGATGAACAAAAATCTTCACTACATGGATGAAAAACTTGATGTAAAATTTATATCTTTATGTATCACAAAGCTAAGCTTGCTCATTCATTTCTTACTAGAATAGCTTTTATCCCACCACTCATACATAATGGTAATGGACTTACCACAACTGATTTAGATTTAGCATACAGCATATCATTATTGCTTTAACTCTTTTGCTATGATTTCAACACAATGGTTGATTTTCATGAAAGTGAATGTTGAGACTTTATTTACTGCATCATTTTAATTTAGATAAAATTTGAATTCAAGTTTAACTAAAGTGATGTTATGTACAAACCATGATTTAGCAATTTTTCAAATTAGTTCAAATCAATCTTCAAAAGTAATTAGAAAAAATGAGCAATTCAGATTATGCATTGTACCAAGTTTTGCTTTACTTAATGAATTTTGGAAACTTTCTTACTATGTAACAGTTGATAGAAAAATTCTTGTCATGCTGAAAACATTGTCTACACCAACACCATCCTAATATATGAGCAACTAATTCTAAAAGAAAAGCAGAGAATTATTTTTAATGTTCTCACCAAAGGTTTCTTCAAAACATTATGTTTTTTGTAGGTTGTAAAATTTTTAGCAGTTTCACTTGGCATATTGAAACTGGTAACCAATTTCAGCATTCTTCATGACCATGTACTGTCATTATTGGTGAAAACAAGCCTGGTAATCAAAAACAAGCCCTAGGGGGCGATCGTTCCAATAAAATGATCCTGAGGAAAAAATCAAATACAAGCATGGCTCATTTTTGTATTTCAAAAATATTCATTCAAAATTTTGACTGTTGGTTAGTTTTGTCAATGAACAAGTTCCTCAAAAAATGTCATGGTTTAAAAATGAGCCTTGATTTTATCAATAATCTAAAATGATCCATAGTGTTAAATATGTGTTTAAAACAAAACCATCAAAATATTCAATAACAAGCCTGGCTCATTTTTACCAATAATGACAGTATTTACCCTAAAATAATATCATCTGTGTATGACCCAAGTGAGAATCCTGTAAATAATTTTTTCTGTTAACTCAGCACAGTTTTTCACTCATGCCTTTCCAGTTCTGCTTGAGCATGAGCAAGTGCAGAATTGGAATGATGTGAATGAAAAATTGA